>OZ026833.1:36441630-36685620 GCA_964023205.1 Lutraria lutraria
AATAACAAATAAATACAGTAAATATGTATGAATGGCGTTGTCAACTGTCAGTGTTACTGTTTTAATAAGAACAGAGTAGGGACGTTCTATGGCCTTTACTGGAAATTTTAAATCGCACAGGATTCAAGCGATGTGTTGTTTTATAAATATGGTATATAACGTACAGGATTCAAGCGATGTGTTTTTTTATAGATTATATGTATATGTATATATGTATATAGAGTATATAAAATAAACCAAACTGATTTGTCCACAGGTAAGTAGAAATCGACCTTTTCTTGATTGCAAGTGCTTCAATAATTGAATACTTGTTGTTTAAATTATGCCCAATAATGCTTTAAAAATGCAACAAAAACTAATTGTGACTTAAACAGAAAAAATGTGTAACATGAAACATTTAGACATATGGTTATTATCATTAAGTCCAAATTGTATTAACACAAAATAAAGTTTTTAAGTTTAAGAGCGTTTTTTGTTATGTTAGTTGTATGAAGGTGTGATACAGTTATACGGTATACGGTTATATGGTATTGTATAGATTGCGTTAACCCCCGGGGCACAAATATTACAATGTGGGCGTAAATTAATGCATGTTTTTAGTTTTTAGTGTATATCTACTAAATTGTTCCGCATTTTGTTACTCAAATAAAAAAGGTACTAAGTATTATTTAACATCAACCAGCCGATGAAAATACATTACAATAAACACCAAAATAGATTTATTAGACATACATTTAGTATAAATTTACATATTCTAACCATGTTTTAAGCATTAGCACAGTGGTATATAAGGTGTTAAAATAACGACATTGTTATCAATTCATGATCAGGTGTATAGCGATTCTCTTGTTAGGGTTGCATATACGCCTTTGTTTTTTAGTTTGTGTCGTGCTATTCTTACGACACCGTTTGTAATTCAAACGACGTGCTTTTATTACGACGCCATTATGCAAATAATACGAAGTAATGTTCTTACGACGACACCGTTAGTAAATAAAACGACGTGTTATTGTCACGACGACACCGTTAGTAAATAAAACGACGTGCTGTTTTCACGACGACACCGTTAGTAAATAAAACGAAGTGTTATTCTTACGACGACATCGTTTGTAAATAAAACGACGTGTTATTCTTACGATGACACCGTAAGTAAATAAAACGAAGTGTTATTCTTACGATGACACCGTTAGTAAATAAAACGAAGTGTTATTCTTACGATGACACCGTTTGTAAATAAAACGAAGTGTTATTCTTACGATGACACCGTTAGTAAATAAAACGAAGTGTTATTCTTACGATGACACCGTTAGTAAATAAAACGACGTGCTATTCTTACGACGACACCGTTAGTAAATAAAACGAAGTGTTATTCTTACGACGACACCGTTTGTAAATAAAACGACGTGTTATTCTTACGATGACACCGCAAGTAAATAAAACGAAGTGTTATTCTTACGATGACACCGTAAGTAAATTAAACGAAGTGTTATTCTTACGATGACACCGTTAGTAAATAAAACGACGTGCTATTCTTACGATGACACCGTTAGTAAATAAAACGACGTGCTATTCTTACGACGACACCGTTAGTAAATAAAACGAAGTGTTATTCTTACGACGACACCGTTTGTAAATAAAACGAAGTGTTATTCTTACGATGACACCGTAAGTAAATTAAACGAAGTGTTATTCTTACGATGACACCGTTAGTAAATAAAACGACGTGCTATTCTTACGATGACACCGTTAGTAAATAAAACGAAGTGTTATTCTTACGATGACACCGTTAGTAAATAAAACGACGTGCTATTCTTACGACGACACCGTTAGTAAATAAAACGAAGTGTTATTCTTACGACGACACCGTTTGTAAATAAAACGAAGTGTTATTCTTACGATGACACCGCAAGTAAATAAAACGAAGTGTTATTCTTACGATGACACCGTAAGTAAATTAAACGAAGTGTTATTCTTACGATGACACCGTTAGTAAATAAAACGACGTGCTATTCTTACGATGACACCGTTAGTAAATAAAACGAAGTGTTATTCTTACGATGACACCGTTAGTAAATAAAACGACGTGCTATTCTTACGACGACACCGTTAGTAAATAAAACGAAGTGTTATTCTTACGACGACACCGTTTGTAAATAAAACGAAGTGTTATTCTTACGACGACACCGTTTGTAAATAAAACGACGTGTTATTCTTACGATGACACCGCAAGTAAATAAAACGAAGTGTTATTCTTACGATGACACCGTAAGTAAATTAAACGAAGTGTTATTCTTACGATGACACCGTTAGTAAATAAAACGACGTGCTATTCTTACGATGACACCGTTAGTAAATAAAACGACGTGCTATTCTTACGATGACACCGTTAGTAAATAAAACGAAGTGTTATTCTTACGATGACACCGTTTGTAAATAAAACGACGTGTTATTCTTACGATGACACCGTAAGTAAATAAAACGACGTGCTATTCTTACGATGACACCGTTAGTAAATAAAACGAAGTGTTATTCTTACGATGACACTGTTTGTAAATAAAACGAAGTGTTATTCTTACGATGACACCGTTAGTAAATAAAACGACGTGCTATTCTTACGACGACACCGTAAGTAAATAAAACGACGCGTTATTCTTACGATGACACCGTAAGTAAATAATACCAAGTGTTATTCTTACGAGGACACCGTTAGTAAATAAATCGAAGTGTTATTCTTACGATGACACCGTTAGTAAATAAAACGAAGTGTTATTCTTACGATGACACCGTTAGTAAATAAAACGACGTGCCATTCTTACGACGACACCGTTAGTAAATAAAACGAAGTGTTATTCTTACGATGACACCGTAAGTAAATAATACGAAGTGTTATTCTTACGATGACACCGTTAGTAAAAAAAACTAAGTGTTATTCATACGATGACACCGTTAGTAAATAAAACGACGTGCTATTCTTACGACGACACCGTAAGTAAATAAAACGACGTGTTATTCTTACGATGACACCGTAAGTAAATAATACGAAGTGTTATTCTTACGATGACACCGTTAGTAAATAAAACGAAGTGTTATTCTTACGATGACACCGTTTGTAAATAAAACGAAGTGTTATTCTTACGATGACACCGTTAGTAAATAAAACGGAGTGTTATTCTTACGATGACACCGTTAGTAAATAAAACGAAGTGTTATTCTTACGATGACACCGTTAGTAAATAAAACGAAGTGTTATTCTTACGATGACACCGTTAGTAAATAAAAAGACGTGCTATTCTTACGACGACACCGTTAGTAAATAAAACGAAGTGTTATTCTTACGATGACACTGTTTGTAAATAAAACGAAGTGTTATTCTTACGATGACACCGTTAGTAAATAAAACGACGTGCTATTCTTACGATGACACCGTTAGTAAATAAAACGACGTGCTATTCTTACGATGACACCGTTAGTAAATAAAACGAAGTGTTATTCTTACGATGACACCGTTTGTAAATAAAACGACGTGTTATTCTTACGATGACACCGTAAGTAAATAAAACGACGTGCTATTCTTACGATGACACCGTTAGTAAATAAAACGAAGTGTTATTCTTACGATGACACTGTTTGTAAATAAAACGAAGTGTTATTCTTACGATGACACCGTTAGTAAATAAAACGACGTGCTATTCTTACGACGACACCGTAAGTAAATAAAACGACGCGTTATTCTTACGATGACACCGTAAGTAAATAATACCAAGTGTTATTCTTACGAGGACACCGTTAGTAAATAAATCGAAGTGTTATTCTTACGATGACACCGTTAGTAAATAAAACGAAGTGTTATTCTTACGATGACACCGTTAGTAAATAAAACGACGTGCCATTCTTACGACGACACCGTTAGTAAATAAAACGAAGTGTTATTCTTACGATGACACCGTAAGTAAATAATACGAAGTGTTATTCTTACGATGACACCGTTAGTAAAAAAAACTAAGTGTTATTCATACGATGACACCGTTAGTAAATAAAACGACGTGCTATTCTTACGACGACACCGTAAGTAAATAAAACGACGTGTTATTCTTACGATGACACCGTAAGTAAATAATACGAAGTGTTATTCTTACGATGACACCGTTAGTAAATAAAACGAAGTGTTATTCTTACGATGACACCGTTTGTAAATAAAACGAAGTGTTATTCTTACGATGACACCGTTAGTAAATAAAACGGAGTGTTATTCTTACGATGACACCGTTAGTAAATAAAACGAAGTGTTATTCTTACGATGACACCGTTAGTAAATAAAACGAAGTGTTATTCTTACGATGACACCGTTAGTAAATAAAAAGACGTGCTATTCTTACGACGACACCGTTAGTAAATAAAACGAAGTGTTATTCTTACGATGACACTGTTTGTAAATAAAACGAAGTGTTATTCTTACGATGACACCGTTAGTAAATAAAACGACGTGCTATTCTTACGACGACACCGTTAGTAAATAAAACGAAGTGTTATTCTTACGATGACACTGTTTGTAAATAAAACGAAGTGTTATTCTTACGATGACACCGTTAGTAAATAAAACGAAGTGTTATTCTTACGATGACACCGTTTGTAAATAAAACCGAAGTGTTATTCTTACGATGACACCGTTAGTAAATAAAACGACATGCTATTTTCACGACGACACCGTTAGTAAATAAAACGACGTGCTATTCTTACGACGACACCGTTAGTAAATAAAACGACGTGCTATTCTTACGATGACACCGTTAGTAAATAAAACGACGTGCTATTCTTACGATGACACCGTTAGTAAATAAAACGAAGTGTTATTCTTACGATGACACCGTTTGTAAATAAAACGACGTGTTATTCTTACGATGACACCGTTAGTAAATAAAACGACGTGCTATTCTTACGATGACACCGTTAGTAAATAAAACGAAGTGTTATTCTTACGATGACACTGTTTGTAAATAAAACGAAGTGTTATTCTTACGATGACACCGTTAGTAAATAAAACGACGTGCTATTCTTACGACGACACCGTAAGTAAATAAAACGACGCGTTATTCTTACGATGACACCGTAAGTAAATAATACCAAGTGTTATTCTTACGAGGACACCGTTAGTAAATAAATCGAAGTGTTATTCTTACGATGACACCGTTTGTAAATAAAACGAAGTGTTATTCTTACGATGACACTGTTTGTAAATAAAACGAAGTGTTATTCTTACGATGACACCGTTAGTAAATAAAACGAAGTGTTATTCTTACGATGACACCGTTAGTAAATAAAACGACGTGCCATTCTTACGACGACACCGTTAGTAAATAAAACGAAGTGTTATTCTTACGATGACACCGTAAGTAAATAATACGAAGTGTTATTCATACGATGACACCGTTAGTAAATAAAACGACGTGCTATTCTTACGACGACACCGTAAGTAAATAAAACGAAGTGTTATTCTTACGATGACACCGTTAGTAAATAAAACGAAGTGTTATTCTTACGATGACACCTTTAGTAAATAAAACGACGTGCTATTCTTACGACGACACCGTTAGTAAATAAAACGAAGTGTTATTCTTACGATGACACCGTTTGTAAATAAAACGAAGTGTTATTCTTACGATGACACCGTTTGTAAATAACACGAAGTGTTATTCTTACGACGACAGCGTTAGTAAATTAAGAAAAATACTTAGTTAATTAATGTCCAAACAACAGACTGACATTATTTTATGCATTCTGAAGTATTTTTCTTGATTTGTTGTGAAGTTTATCTGTAGAAATATATAATACGCTGTTACGCTGCTAGGCTGCCAACTTCACGCTGCTAGCAGATAGCAGTGGCTAATTTCACATTGAAAAAAAAGGAAAATCAAATATTTTCAGTTAATTAATTTTTAAACAACAGACTGACATCATTGCATGCATTCTTAAGTATTTTTCTTGATTTGTTGTAAAGTTTATCTGTAGAAATATATATTATGCTGCTGAGCTGCTAACTTCTCGCTGATGCGGCTAATTTCACATTGAAAAAAAATATGAAATCAAACATTTTCAGTTGATTAATGTTTAAACAACAGACTGACATCATTGCATGCATTCTCAAGTATTTAGCTCGATTTGTTGTGAAGTTGTATGTATATAAGTCCTTGATTTCACGCACAATTTTTTTTTTTTGAAAGATCATATATTTTCATTAATTAACGTTCAAACAACTGACTGACATTTTTTTATTCATTCTTAAGTATTTATCTTGATTTGTTTGGAAGTTTATCTTTTGAAATATATAATACGCTGTTACGCTGCCGGGCTGCCAACTTCACGCTGCTAGCAGCGGCTAATTTCACATTGAAAAAAAAATGAAAATCATATTTTTTCAGTTAATTAATGTTTAAACAACATATTGACATTATTTTATGCATTCTTAAGTATTTAGCTCGATTTGTTGTTAAGTTTATCTGTAGAAATAGATATTCCGCTGTTACGCTGCTGGGCTGCCAACTTCACAAAAAAGAAACAAAAAATGAAAAATGAGTAAGTTCTCATCTAATGAACGTTGAAGGAATAAAATCGAATTATATCATCGATTCGTAAGTGTTTAGCCGGATTTCGTGTGTATTTTATATGTTTGACTGTAATAGTCCGCTATGCGGCCGCTACACTGCCAGATTCACAAAATCGATAAAAATCGTATTTTTTTCTTCTAATAAACATGACAGCAACATAATGTTATTACTTCATGCGTTTTTAGGTTTTTGCATAATTTGTTGTGCAGTTTAACTGTAGAAAAATATTAGGCTGCTAAGCTGCTGGACTGCTAACTTCACGCTGCTGGGCTGCTAGGCTGCTAGGTTGCTGGGCTGCTAACTTCACGCTGCTGGGCTGCTAAGTTGCTGGGCTGCCAACTTCACGGACATCGATTTTGGATTACATAATTATATAAGATATGAATTTTTGGTTATTTTCAAAGATACCTGATTATCACGAGTGCAACATGTAATCCATAGATTAAATCATTCGAGCGTAACGAGCGTCGAAATGAGGACAGGGTCCAAATTAGACATTTTATGGGCATGTGTGGGGAATAAAAACTTTGAGGACAATGAGCTAAAGTGCAATCTTTTGTGTTTAGTATCGAGACTGATGTCCTCGTGTGTCGAAAAGAGCCTCACATCGACTCTCACCATGCTTCTGGTGAGCTGTCTAATCTCAAAGTGTGGGATTCCAGCCCGTTCTCCCGGAAGTGCCTCTCTAAATTGTCTGGTGGTTGTTGGCTGACAGGACGCCCAGATATCGCTCTCTGCAGCATCTCGTAGACGTGTTCTATGGGATTTAGGTCGCGAGATCGAGCGGGCCAGTCCATTCGAGCAATAGTTTCCCTTTCAGGGTACTAATTGGTGTCAGTGGCCCTATGAACACGGGCATTATCGTCCATGAAAATAAACTCCGGGACAATAGCACCTGTGTATGGACGAATATGATCTTCCAAGATCTCATTTACGTGCCATTTTCAACGCCTTGTATGTCCCCTTGTGACCTTAACATGTTAGAGAGCAACTTATATAAAAAGATAACTCGATATAATATATACTCCGTTGTAAAAGAAAGTGTGCACTATGGTTTTCATCAATTTAAGTATGTCTTTCTGTCCAAAAGTATGTTATATTTGGTACTAAAATGTAGGCCAGTTTATGACCAATTTGATGTGAATCAGTTGATTTCACTTTTTTCAAAATTCTACCGGACGTTTGACAATTAAAAGACAACAGGGGTCAGAAAGAAAAGTTGATCTCTTTCTTATAAGATTATCAAAACATTACCGCCAATTTTTCGATATTGTTTTCATTTCTCAAAGTTAATTTTGTTTCAGTATCGTGTGTGACCACCTCTACTATCGATGTAAGCGTTGATGCGACTGCGCATGGAGCTTACGTAACGTCGAATGACGTCACGAGGAATGTTATTCCATTTTTTGAGTAAGAGCATCTTGGAGATCGTTCAGATTGTTTATACCGTCTCTTGGTCTAACCCTGCGACCAAGCTCATCCCATACGATTTGACAACATGCTCGCAGCGTTTAAGTCTAGTAACTGTTGGCTGATGCGCGATCTGTGAGGCCGGGCATTATCGTGCATTTGTTATAGGCCAGATGTAATATCTTGTATGTTTTTCCTTTCATCAAAATCACAAAGAAAGTGACCGAACACATTTTTGTAGACATGTATACTTTCCAGGGGCAGCACGTGCAAATCATTTAAAAGTACGTTTTCGTCTGTACACTTAATTCATCTAGATTGAAATATCATATGCAGGATGAATAGAACATGCTTCAAGTATATAACATGTTGAAAATTTGAGAAGGATATAAATCAACTTTTAGGACCGAAGATATTCAGATTTAAAAAGTGCAGACTTTCATTGCAACTGAGTGTATTTGTAAATATTTATATAATGGCATCGAAATTTAACAGATGAAAGATTGCTGACATGTAACTTTTGTTGCGTTACTGTGAAAATTCTTGTTTATATGTTTTCCATGATATCGGTGTTAAAAGACATAGACTCTATGATCAATTATCTGGGACTAGCATATAATACTGTTTAATTGCAATTCCAATTCTACCAGAAAATATTTTGAACTGGAGATGTATAACCAAGACATTATTTCTTTCCTTTTCATTTTTTTTTTGTTTATTAAGCATTCATTAGACATTTAATATCCAATAAAGTTATTTAAAATCTATCGTGAAATATGACTTCTTCAAAACCAAACTTTTGGACACATTCTGCTACAACTCCAAGTATTTTTATAACACGGCGATCTAATGCTGCTAGGTGTTCCTTAATCAATACTGGTGCAACAGGATCATCTTCTAAAGCTTTCTCCATTAAATCACTAAGTTTTTCTGGTCCTAGGTATAATTTTATATACTTTAAAAATGTACTTTCACGTATAAGACAGCATTGTTCCAATGGAGCTAAAATAGATACGGCGTCAAACATTGTGCGACCATGCCTGAAATGAGTGAAAAAGAAGTTAAAACGGGATTTTCAAGTTTTCGCATATTTAAGACACACCGAAATCAAGTTCATATGCATGATACATTTATCCAAGAACGGATCCTCGCAAATACTAACATAATTATAACAAAAACAATAAAACAAACAAATATTACTATTAGAACTACATGTGTACGGCGTGTCACTTGAAATTAATGATAGGTCCTTGCTGTAATATGTTCTGCCAAGGAAGGCAACATGTATAATTATAGGTACTTTTCTACTGATCGGAAATCATTCACGTATCGTCTCTAATAAAATATATCTAATCATACAAAATGTGTTATCATTTTTTTAGGAACAAATGTCAACACAGTGAACGACACTTTGAACTGTACTAACTACAGTGAACAAATCGCAGAATTTGAACCGTAATAATGCTATTTTAGCATAATTAAACACATGAAAAGTAGTTAATCAAATTTGAAATACATGCTTATATATTTTCGCCACAAAAAGAGACAAATCGGACTTGTCACACACTTACTTACCCTTTGCCATTATCGTATAGTATAGGAAATGAGTATTCGCTGAATTCAACGAAGAATGAAAAGGTGTGTCGATCTTTATTACCTGCAATGTCGTAAAATCACCTTAACTATTTACATAATTTCTAAATACAAAGTACGTTCTGCAGCCACGTACGAAATAGCGGAATAAATATTGCAGTTGAAACTAAATCATATTCCTACTTACATGAATATTTATGAGGGTATACTACTTTTACCAATTTATTCGGTGATTCTAAAACATACGAGTATAATATGGGCTGTTGTAAATCGTATGAAGCGTATCCGCCGCCATTAGATGTTAATACGACCATATCAAATATTATACAGTTATTGACTAGTGAGCCATTAAATATGATGTGATATTCACCGGCAGAATGTCATATTGACCGAGGCGTAGTTTGAAACCATTGAGGATGATATTCTGATTCATTTCGTAATTTAATGCATTACTTGATAAACAGAAATGTGTATCATATCAATTATAAAGAAAGATGAATATATCAAGAATAACGATTTATAATTCTGGTAGACGAATATTGACATGGTTATATTTTTAGAATTGGAAATTCAGAATTTCCCGGGGGTTGGGACCAAAATTGCCCAGGGGTCGGGGAAATGCCCGAGGGTCGGCTGAAATTCCCGGGGGTCGGGGGAAATGCGCGGGGTTCTGGATAATATTTGTTCAAAGGACGGGACAAAAATTGCCCGGGGGATGGGGGAAATACCCGGGGATTTGTTAAAAAAAATGGGACAAAAAAATGCCCGGTGGTCAGGAAAATGGGGTGGGGACAAAAACTGCCCGGGTTGTTTCCATCTTCCGACACGGAGGGACGATAGAACAAAATACGCAATGCGTCTAATCTTATGTGTGATGAGTATAAACCTGGTTCTATTTTTAGAATTGGAAATTCCGAAATAGCCATTAAATATCAAGTTTCACCCTTGAATATGGCATTTATGTTAGATGATGGATCAGGCTTTAAGCCAATCAAAATGTGTTTATTTATAGATCATATAATAATATAAGATGCTAACCTGCAAGAAAGTCAAACGTGTGAGCATCAATTATATCAAGTAGAAGTTTCCCATTATTGAAAGGTGGTTCTTTTCTTATCCTTGTACACACATTATTGTTTTCTTCCCAATAAATTTTCCACAGAAGCCTGGAAGAATATAGAGGTAAATGAGCGTTTGGGCAGTATTTACAACTACAAAAACACAATCATGGATGAATCATAGTATGAAAATGTCCAAAATACATAAATGCTTTATAATCATATTCATTGTACCGTTGTTAGCTAAGTACGAACACTCTGAATGTAGTATATATTTTCTATTTAGATATCAGCAATCAGCATAAACAATCGCCGTAATGACATAATAAATATCGAAATAAGATACACGTACATCAACTGAACAATATTCATTATTCCATACTCAATTAAAATAGACAAGATCATAACATCTGAACACTCATAATTAAATTTCATATTTTTCGTCCACCAGTTTGTAAAGATTGTACCTCGTAACTAATACCCCTGCGTTGGCACGGCGTTGTTTATTTTTTCCAGAGCGCCGTGATATCGCAAGGACAATTTGGCATGGAGATTCATGGCGTCCTTAAAACGACCAAGGCGTTGCTGCGGAGCTCACATGGCGTTCTATCGGGTTCATACGTCCATGGCGCTTCAGCTGCGTGCATGGCGCTTTCACGGCGCTCATACTGCGCTGGTGGCGTGTTGGTGATATTCGTATAAGTGCGACATAGACACAGCAGCATCTCATAGAATGCCGTACAATGTCCATGCAAAACGCGAACGACTACCATGTAGCGTTCGTACGGCGACATCCGGACCTTACTGACCTTACAGCGATCACACAGCGCTCTTACTAGAACACCGAGCGACGACGTTTGTTTATGTGCATGCTCATATCGCGCGCCGTCGCTCGACGTTCTATACGATCCCGACGCGACTACTGGCGATGCCATGACGTTGCTGTGGCGATGACTGCGATCACACTGTGTGCGCCTCAGCGTTCTGCATTTTTATTGGACGCCATGGGATCGCCGTTAGAACGGGGCCCTAGTGTGACTGGGGTTTAATGAAACGTCATATGTGTTGTACTAACGAAATGTAGGCTTTCCAAGGCTGCTGATACCATGTTTTTCGCCTCGCTAATTTGTACGATGGGAAATAACTCATCATAGCAACTTCAATTATATCAGGATGTCCACAAAAGGCCTGGTCACGATTACAGTATGCCTTGCACGAGCCATAAAAACATACATTTCCCCCTGAAAATATCAAATATACAAATATATCTAACTTGTGTATTTGACCATTTCTCAAGATTTTCCAACGGCGAAAGAAGACCTGAGAATAACACCGGCGTAACGTTTTCAAGCTCCCCTTTGTTCAGGTTACCCCCGGTAACGTGAAAAGGTTTTCAAAGTACCGGCCCCGGTAACAAAACGTTTTCAAACTCCTTCCCCCGTTTTAATACCCCCACCCCTCCCTATGTTGATTCTTCATGGCGAAAATGTTTATATTCCAGGTTATAATTCATTATAAATGATTCACAGGCAACATGGTTTATTGACATGTAATTCTTGTATTTCTAAACTGAATATACACAATAATTGTATGAAGCTATGTAATCGTATTAGGGTTATAGAGAGTACACGCCTTTAATTAACTAAAAATGCAAGACATGACCTGTGCAATTCCACACACTTACTTGTGTTCAGAAAACCAACAATAGTTGTATATATTGTTTTTTTTTTATTTTTTGTCAAATGATTCAAGATTTCATTGGTATTTGAGCAATAACTCTCATAGGATTCCAATCTCCTTATTCGTGTGCAAGCTCTCTCTCTCTCTCTCTCTCTTGTTATGAATTATCGAAGTTATTACCCGGAGGGAAATCTGAAAACGCTTTCAAAGCGCCCCGGGGTAACCTGAAAACGTTTTCCGATTACCAGGTAGGGCATTTGAAAATGGAGGGGGTAATTTCAAAACGTTTTAATTGTACCCCTCCCGGTAACTTAAAACGTTTTCAAATTCCCGGGGGTACTCTGAAAACGTTTTAAATTTACCGGGGGGGGGGTAACTTGGAACGGGGGGAGCTGGAAAACTTAACACCGGGGTAAACCACAAACCTTTCACTATAAGCTAGCTGGATAGCTTCATCACATGGGAATAATTTTTAAAAATATTATTGTATTATTTGTTGTCCCCGTCAATGGTGGTAAGTGGGTCGGGGTTCCATCCCACTTGTACCTTACAAGGCAATAAAGATAGATAGAAACTATGAAGAACAAAAAGAAAGAAATGTAGAAATCAAGTTACAACATTATTAGATACAAACAGTTAAATAAATAAATACATACTATTAGCATACATTCAAATAGTGTACCTTTCTGCGCGTCAAAGTTCTTAAATATCTTACAAAAGTACAAAAATGAATATCAAGATACAATTTAGTAAGCCATGACTGTTATATAGTAATATAGAAGATAACATTAAAATAATGTACAGTTCATGTGAAAAAACTCTTACATCTTAAAACATAACAATTATATAAACACAAAGCCGACATTCTATCGTAATACTGCTGATAAAGCTCTTACAATTGACCAATTTCTTCTATATTGTTATTTGTATGCCCCTTATTGGTTTCCCATGCAAATTATAAACGTTTTAAGAAAATGTCTGTACTTGGTAAATGCATTTTATTTTTACATACAAATAAATATCTCTTTAGTTCAAGAAAAAGTATTGTATATTTATTATTGTTTGGAACTTTATCATACACACCAAATATAAAAATATTACTATTTAACATGTTTGAATCGAAATTCATTATATTACATTTTAATTTTACAAAATCTGTTACAGTTTTTACCTTAGGACATTCCCCAAAAGGATGAAATATTGTCTCTGGATCTGTTTTACAAAAAGTACATAAGTTATTATCTGTTAAATTTATTTTATGTTATAATGATTTTACGCCCAGTATCCTATGATTTATTATAGTTTGAAGCCATTGTAAGTAGGTATCTTTGGTAATGCTGAATGGTAATTTATAGATATTTTTCCATGGTAAGTCAATATCAATGAACAAATTCTTCCATTTATGTTGACTGGTTGGATTTTCATTATTGTATATCACCTGTTTATATACCAATTTATTTGTCTCTATTCCTGTAATTATTGTTTAAACATAGGAGCTCATAATTATGTTATATTTTTTAATACCTATAAAATTGATATTATTTTCTGTTTTGTATTTTCTTATAGCTCTTAATAGACTTTCATAACATATAAAATTTACATTACACTCTATTTGTTCAATTATTTCTTCTACAGTATCTCGAATTAATCTTATTCCTTGATCATAATTGTTTTATGTATATTCCATTTTTACTAGACATAAATTTATGATTGGATCGTGAAAGAGTGGTATATCTAACATAATGTCTTCTGAATCAATATTAAAACTTTCGACATAAGTAATGTAACTTTTCAAAACAGATATGTTTTTTAGTAGTCTTTATAACATTTTCAGCATATAATTTTTCAGTACTAAAAAGTTTGTCTAGTATGTTAGATATTGATTTAAGTAATGCAAAACATTGACTGTCTTTTGTTTTTACATATCTTCTTATCCAACTAAGCTTTATAGTGTCATTATAATTGTATACATTTACCATTGTTATACCTCCATCACAATAGTCTTTGCTTGACAAAGAACTTTTTTTATTTTAACTGTTTTCCCCATACTAAATTAATAAAGACGGTGTCTATCATTCTCATTATATGAGGAGATGGAGTTGGAAGGGCCGTAAAACAATGTGTTACAATGGGGAGTAATAAAGATTTTATGACGCATATCTTACCTATTAGCAACAGCTTACTTTTATCCCAAAAAAGGATACAATTTTATATCTTACTTATTTTCTCACGAACATTACTATCAACATTTTTTGTCAGATTTACATCAAACATAATTCCTAATAACATAAACTGTGTATTCCCCCATTTAAGTTTCCATTTAGTTTTAATAAATCTTGTACTGTATTCTATTGAACCTATCGAGATAACATGTGTTTTTAAATTATTAAAGTTTACTTTTATATTAGAATATTTAGCAGAATTGTCTAATATATCTAGTGCGGACTTTAGATATTTTTCTGATCCATCGAGTAATAATGTTGTATCATCTGCAAACTGCGAAATTTTGAATTATTCTTCATTGTTTATTATTCCTGTTATATTTTATCATTGAGGCCCAAATTTCTGTACACAAAATGAAAATATAAGCTGAAATTGCGTCACCATGACGACGTCCACGACCTGCTGATTCTAGCTGGCTAGCTCCCTCATATGGGAAGATTTGTCCCGGAAGGTATTCGAAGTCACAGCGTTGAAAGGCTAGCGATTAGTTTACAGAGACCATAACCACTCGATCATGGACCCCCCACCCCCCTTGATAAAGCTTAGGTGATAGAATCATACTAAATTACTGTGATTTAAAATTATTTGAACAGTAATGATTTTATATGACTCTCTGAACATTGCGTGTGCACGAAATTCGTCGGTGCATCTTTCCTTATTTAAGTAACATTACAAACGTTCCATAAACGGCAACTTGGAATTGGGAGAGCATTACGGTGACGTACTTTGGACTTATTTGTTTAAACCCAGGATGCTGTGCATGGTCACCGACAGTAGTAACAGACCTATGATGGTAAAAATGTAACAAATCCTATATAAAACACCATAATTTTAACCCAAACTTACCTTTCATGAGTGAAAATGTCACAAGATTCCACCCCGGTCAACTGATATACATGTTATTATGTACTATAAGAAGGCGTATAACTCTTCGTTCCGTTGAATTCGCATAGCATTAAAAAAAACGCTAAAGTATTGGTAAGAGCGAGGTTCTGGCTGAGGTTAAATTTGACTTATCAAGTGCCTGAGGTTTCAGATAATATGTTTTTGCACAACATGAGACCGAATCTAAATTCCTAGCCGAATCCGTTCCCCAAAAATGAACAAGAAACGCTTGAATTTGTCCCGATTTCGTTTGGTCGGAATAAATGCGGCCACTTTCTTGTGTACATGTTCTCTAGGACCATTTAGCTAAAGACATTACTCCATTTTCCGCTTGCTCAGCGCTGATTCATGGAAGCGAAACATTTGGCAGTTATTGGTTACCTTAACAGAAACAAGTTAACTGTATGATATTCATCAAATATATATACATTGTACCTTAAATTATCTATTTGTGATGTCATTTAAATCCATTTTTGTACAATAAACATTTCCTACCTGGTGATATGAACAGTGTATCATTTACTGATTTAGGGAGGATATGCTTCAGTTCAGATGTTATGTTAACTAGACGTCCAACTGCTGGCGGCACGCGATAAAACCCAAGGATTCTGAAATTATTAAGTGAATGAATAAGTTGCAAGAATACGATGACATTGAAGATGGTTTATGTGCATCAAATGAAAAGATAAAACGTTTTGCGTACGTGTATTTGTAAAACATGTTTGTCTAATGGCTAAAGTATAAGAATGTAACATTTAGACTACACATACCTATCTAATTGAAATGCAGCAATTTCAGCAATATGTCTTTCGAACCAGACAAATATATTGTCAGCTTCCGCGTCTCTGCCATATCTAAAAAATATATAATTTGTATTTTATTATGATTTGAACTGCGTGTAAGCACCATTATGTGTTTTTTTTATCTTACAACACCAATTATGAAAATAACAGGAAAAGAATGCCAACATACCTCATGGGTTTTAAGACAGCCCATCCACCATTACTGAGTTGTACATCAATTTTAAATTGTGTCCCTCCTTTATTTTCAGCTACAACATAGTAATCAAATATGACGACATATTAATTTACAAGCAAATAATAAAACATGGAACATATCAGTACCAACATCGCTTCCATGACAACTAACTAATGTTCTCAACACTGCTTATCTCTTCTAAAACGGTCTTCTAGTGTGTTTAAGTAAAAGTGTCAGATCATTATTGTCTCATGAAATTTATTGATAGCTCCCATTCAATTTTGATAGCCTATCAAAATTATTATAACCACGCCTAGGTTTGGCGTCTAGTAAGAGCTTCAATAACAAATTCTTGTCCTTAACGAATTAATAGTATCATATCGTACCATTACAATTAATACAACAATTATCTTCAACAAGAGGTGGTTAACGATGATAAAGTAAAATCAATAAAGGAGTACAGTGTTTATCGCAATAAAACACTATTGTTGCATGTTCGGTTAGAATATTTTGTTGCTTGGTTTTAAAGCATGCTATTTAATCTTTGTAAATAATTTAAAATAATATTTACGTTTCTTTAGCGTATGAAGACAGTCCCGATTATTTAAAGATATTAAATTTCTGAGAATTTAAGATATCAACAATTTTGTCGGGAACGTTTTAATTTATTCTAACTGAGTAACAATGATCGAGGCTTCGAAAATAAAATATGATAAACATAAATGAAATTCAATCCAAAGCGAATTCTATTACTATTTTTACTGAAAGTTTTTGTATAGTAATAAATACGCATGAACTAAAGGCATCAGCTTTGAAAATATACCCTTGAAGAAGCGCAATCTCTATTGTGAAATTCAACATTTGCAACATTATAAATGACAAGTGGCAAATGAATATCGAGAAATATCAAGTATGATTTAAGAACAAAGCAAAAATTTGAGGCCGTCTTTAATTGAATTGTATTGTACTGAAAATGTTTTACTTATTTTTGTTTTCAATTAAGGACAATGAGAAACCACGATTGGTATCATGTACGAGACACATTCTGAAATTAAGACAGTAGTAGTCTTAGATAAAAGAGCACACTAAGACTAGTTAAGGTCTTCAAAGAAATCACCCTTGGCTGTAACACAATTTTCTAGCCGTTCAATGTGTTGTGAATAAGTCTCATGGTTACCTTGTTTGGGTATGCTTCCAGTACATTGCCAATTCAGCTAAATACACTTCTGATCTTAAGTACAAGTCAATGACGCGCGCATATCTCAGAATCCTAGTTACCTACTTACTAGCTTTAGATACTGAAATAGTTTCCAAATTTAATGTACAACTATCTTAAGACTTTTTTATTGTTCCCTTAATTGGTCATCTTTGTCACTGAGCTTTATGGAAACGTTTGCGTCCTTTTTATCCAAAGCCAGCAAATGATTTTCTTTAAAATATAACATAATCTGCTGAAAATGCTGGACCCAACTTGTAACTGTAGTATATTATGGGACAGACGACCACAACAAAATCTTTCTGTCGGGTAATGATAAAGTAACGCGAATTCTTTTTTACCAGTTCTCTGTTTGTCAAGCGCATCGAAGGTTTGTTTCACAATAAAGCTGCTAAAACCCCAAACTATGCCTTATTCAATGCAGCAATATAAAAATATATTCCATTTGAAATGTTCCCGAATAATTATCCATACCAATTGCGATGATAGGCAATGTTGATAAATCGTGCAAGAGTTGGTCCACGTTTGGATCATCAGGTGAATAAAGAGAAAATCGTCGAATATTAGAGTGTACATGTTTCCATGCTGGTGAGCTTTCTGACCTGAACAAGAAAAACACACAATATCTGGTTCAACGACGACAAACAAAGTGCTTACATGACTGTACATGCTGTTTAAAATCAATAAAATACTGGTGCACTGCATTATTCAGGTATACATTGTTATAGGTTAAATGTTACACAGTAACAATGGTTGATTTGGATTATGTATTCACATAGAAATGCATTTTGTTATTGTTTTGTTAATGTCATTTTCAAAACACATGATTAGAGATACAAAAAATGGCCTACGTTTTGACATTGGCATATGCTGACAATTCTTTTGCCATTGACCTGGCGTCAAATCCCAACTTGCGCGTCAGTTGGCCAAGTGTCATGTTCCAAAAGTAGTCCGGAAATACAGCCCTAGAACTCAACGTTTGTGGATTGCTTAAATTTCTAATCATTGCCTCAACTAGTTTGTTTTTACCGATGACGTTGTCTGAATCATGATTCCACATTTCTCGTGACCTTTGTACATCGCAGTCTGTGGTATCTCTCCACTGTCGCAGAATTGATGTTTTTCCTTTCAACACCATCAAAGTGTAAATGTTAATCAACATAAATACCGCCAGTGAATTTTTAAAGCATATATTAGTAAATGCCGACATTCTCGCCATTATAGAATCTGAAAAATAATATACCTTCGTAGAGAAAGCAGATAACATTTACAAAATACTGAAAAAAACATCCAAGATACAAATCACTAATTCTAATCATTAATACTAATCACTAATTTAAATCATTCATTCAAATCAATTATACCAATCAATTCTAATCACTTATACCAATGACTATTACTATTAACTAACACATGTCTCTCAATTAACCAAGGTAATTATTTTTTCAGCAATAGATAAAATTATGCTTTGAACATTTTATATAATAAATGTATTATACATTTAATATTAATTGCTAAGGTTGCTGTAGATTAGTTTAAACCCCTTTAGCTTTTTGGATGTTAGAATTAAAGTAGGTCTTATTTTACCTAGAAAGATGTCTTATCAGTGAAATTGACTTTAACTTTCATAAGTTAAGTACATACAGAAATGTAGCACAGTATTTTTTCAATGATATTGCAAAAACTAAGAAAAGGCATCTCACAACATTTGAAGGCATTATGTAAATGATGTTTTAGAGCAAATGAAATACATTTCTTACGCTAGTATTTTACTACTAGTATTTTATTAGTATCATTTTATCTATTACCTTCAAGTGATGAATATGTGTATTTTAGTAACTCTCGAGTGGTGGAACAAATGTTACTTTTAAATTATTAACTTTATTGTTATGATTCGCATACAAATACTATTGGCTCATTCTGTTCTGAGTTTCTGTTTATAATATTGACTCAGATTATTTTTGTACTTTTTTTAGTTAAACAATTTCAATGACATGCATTCATAGTTTTATGAATCTTCGAACATATGCACTGGTTTTTGAAATACTTCACAGTACATTGTATATTAACAAGATTCTTAAAAAGTAGTCATTGTATGTATTTTAGTAATATATAGGAACGTTACTAAAACGAATTAACTGACTTTCAATTTAGAATTAACAAATGAAATGAAGTTATTGTTATAATCATGTTCGCGAAATATTTTCTATACTTACCAGTATTATGTTTGTATTATTCCTAAATTTTATACAACCCTATACCAAACATATATTGAGTAATAGGCTGTTAACATGATCTGCATTCTTGAACTAATGATTATGTATGGTATTATAGGCAATGTGTTTCAATGGATACATTTCTTATAAAAAATACAATCTGTTGCTGATGTTTTCAATAGATTTTTTTCTTTCATAGAAAGGTTGCCTCGTGTACAAGTCAATACCATATATATAATCATAATTTCACGTCTTGAAAATATTTTTGCGAAATAAATGTAAGTGGAAGTTTAGCCTTTATTTCTCTATGAGGTATGTGAATGTTTTGACAGGACATAGGTCTGTGTTTTGTATCAAACAGACCTGATATGTGAATGTTTAGAGGAATCTCCGTTGCCGAGTGGTAATGGTCTCTGACTAGAGATCACTAGCATTTCTGTTGATAGTTCAAATAACATCCAGGTCACATGTCACTTGTGAGGAAGCTGTCCAGTCAAATCAAGGAATATACTCAGATGTAACCCGGGGGACTACCTCTACCGATAAAACTACAAAAGGTGCCAAATGATCATGTTGTTGGTGCCACTTGTTGATGCTACCCACTTGTTGGTGCCACTTTAAGCTCTAGTTAAAAAATCGCCATTTATCTGAAAAAGGCAGTTTTTCTACACTTTTACAACAGCTAATATTTTTATACATTGATTTTTATGTTATCTATTGCCATTTGTCACGTCTCTGAATTTCATGTAAATGTAATTGTATGCTTACATGGCCCCTACCAACTGATTCAAAATAAAAATTTCTTATATAGAAATATTGTAATTAGGCCTACATTGTTGGTCAAGGTCAAATGCGAATTTCATGTATGAACTGTGTGGTTCCGGTTCTATCCGAAGGCATCTGAATCGTTCTTCACCCCTGCCTGGTACTAATTCAATATGACCATGTTAAGTATAAAAAATTACCCTAGCCATAAACTTTGACCGGAATACTAGTATTTGGCACGAAACCCAACACTAGTTTTGTTAATTTGAAGCGGATTTTTTAGTAACGTCATGTAAGTAAGCACTTTCAGCATAAATAATATTTGAATATAAACGTCCAAAACAAATCATTCATATACACGAATATGCTAACAAGAGTGGCAAACTCATGAACAGGCAAACCAAATTCTAACTTATAGGACCTTTGAAGTGTTGATATTGTCTGCGAATAGTGTTTGAAACGATGCGAGCCACTTTGTGATTTTTACGCTATAAAGGAGTTATTTTGTAAAGACGGTCCAAAGTTGTTAAATTTGTATCATGTGACCACGAAATTTCTGCGAGACCTGAACCAATATGACGTCAAACCTTGAAAATCCGAAGCGATCAGCTCGTCTAGGCTGTAAATCCATGCTTGTTTGCGGGTTAAGTGCATTTCTTTTTGTAGAGCTGAGATAGATAATGATAAGCCTGTACTTCAGTACGACAACAGGGTATGTTTAAACTGTACTAAACTTCCAAAATCTTTGTAATCAGAACTTGTAATGATGACAAATGCAACAGGGAAATGTCCTGTCGCATCTGTAAAACTACCAAAGCTGATTTGAAAAGTATAGGTGTTACACTTGTTGACTTGATGCCGGGTTAGCTAAGGTACAGGACGACTTGGTAAACTTAAAGGTCTCAATGAGAGAAACGGCAAGGTCTGAAGTAGAGACTGCCAAGATAGGCAAAGCCGACTCTGTCAAAAGTGAACTTGATAAAGCTATTGATGGCATTATTGAATAACGCCTTTAGAAAAGAAATTGACAATAGAAAAAATAGATCCATGATAAATGTAGTTTTCAAGTAGACAGGTCGGTGATGAAGCAGTATGATATTGATATGCTGAAGAATCTGTTTTCACATGTGTGTCCCGATCAAAACAAGCTTGACATTAAGACCTCTTTCAGACTGGTTACTGGAAGAAGCCAAGTATTAATGTTGCCCCGCTCAAAGCAATCATGAACTTTAAGGAACAATGTTGGGAGTTGTTGCTCAACTCGCGCAGCATTTCGAACATTGACGACCCATAACTTGAGGATGATTTAATTGTTCGGGACCTCACAGCCAACAAGGATACCGAGGATGAGAAAAGGCAACGCTTCACAAACGGTGCAGATGTTACTGTGCGGTACGGTGAGGTGGTTGTGCAGAAAGCTTTAGCACCATCTAATGTCTTTTTTTTTCAGGAGTAACATTGAGTGAGCCTGTTTTTAAATCAAATCTGTAAATAGAGAAAACTCGTCTTTTTTAAAGATACTGTATACCAATTAGGACAGTGGCATTTTGAAAAAGAAAGATGAATCTCTGTGTTCTTACATGAACAAGATTCAGACATTTTTATATTGAATGAGATTCTTCCCAAGGAAACGTGTGAAATTAAACCAGTTTCCGTATGGTCCATGACGGCATCTCTAACGAAGAACTCCAGAAGTTTACAAGATAGGACAGTCAACCTCACTGGCCTATAAATCATGAACCACCAGCAAGGATTATGATGAAAAAGCACTCTTGTGTCACACAACTCATTGAAGTAGTGGAAGAATGGATATCCTCAAAAGAGGATAAATACTGATTGTATATACCATGACTTCGCCAAGGCGTTCGATACAGTTCCATATCAGCGTCTTTTGCAGAAACTTCACCCCTACGGTAGGATACGATGGATAGAAGTTTTTCTAAGTAACCGGTAGAACGACATCGACAACCTTGAGAAATGGTATGAAATTATGCTTCAATGCTATTAAGTGTAAGTGCTTGCATCATGACCGAGTGAACTCCAACCATCAGTATATATACTTTACTTTGTTCAGCACTGATGTTGAGAACTTTGTTAGTGAAAAGAATCTTTGCTTGACTTTTGGTAATGATTTGAAGTCCACATTGCTACCGAACTTAAGCAAGCAAATCCGGCTGTAGATATGATATGAAAAACATTCTAATGTACGGACCCAGATATCTTTCTTCCATTCTACAAGACCTTTGTCAGGCCACATCTCGAATATGCCAGTGTGATTTGGTCACCAACATAATTATAAGAAAGACTTTGTTATCATTGAGAACGTTCAGCGTAGAGCTACGAAGATAAATTAAGAACTTAATAGACTATGGGGCACCAATACCCCCCTCCCCCCCGGAGGCATTTTTCTACAGTATGTTTTTCTGAAAGTGTATGGAAAGACCTACCAAATCCCAGTGTCTACCATCTGGATGTTGGGGCTTTACTCCGTTACCGCCATTTTGGGGCGTTACCATAATTGAAATTTAAAGTTAACACAATACCGCAAAGAGATCAAAATAATTTGTCTTAAAGGCTTTGTAATTATAATTATAAGCACAGAGAATGTAAACAAGAGTGTAGAAATGTTAAACTCATCATCAAATGTGGTATAATTTACGTTACCAATATTATATCACTGAAATAAGGTCACATATACTCTAAAATATTCGATTATCATCATATACTTACTGTTTCTGGATCAAGGAGAACACTATCTAATGAGTAAATGGTACTCAATTGTATTATATGTTGACAAGGTGAAAAAAGGTCACAATAATGCAGAAAATATGTGTATATTATTAACCGCATGCGTTACCAAAATATAACTATGAACATAAGTGCATGCATAACTAAACCTTGACATTTTTTGCATCAGACATTATAAAATCAAAAGTGGCATTTACGCTTAAATTAAAAAAAACATTTCATTATAAAATTTTCATATCAATAAATAAAATCAAAGCAATCAATTGTCTATAAATAAATAATTTCATTAATCAAATAAAAATTTAATTTAGTCTATCAATTTCATAGTAATTTATAGATATATGTTTCTTTTTTCAATGATTATGCAATTGTAACCTGTGACCTAGCAGTGGCCATGAAATCGTACTCATTGGTTTGGCAGTTTCCGGAACAAATTCACTAATGTCATAGTGAGAACGGGTGTATTTCACACATGTATGCTCCATCTTCGATACATCTAGGTAAAGTAATGAACGACAGTGGTCTCGCGGAACTTATGATGAATTCCGGAATTGTGCCAGTGGTTCTCTTGACAAAGTGACGTCTGGGAAACACTAAAACCATGCTCTATGGGAGCACAAGCCCTTATCGAAGGGTCAATTACCCCGGCCAAGATTTGAAGAAACACAACCTTTCACACAGAGTATTTCAGCATAATATAATAACTCAGATTCGAGCAGAACATAACGCATTTGGCCTGCTTATGCTCCTGTCAGTTCAACATGACATAGACCTGAAGCTTACCTAGTCATTTCTTCTAGGTCGAGTGCCTTATATTGAATCACCAACAGAACCAACAACTAGCCATTCTACAGAAGTCGCATCCTATGTTGTTAATGGTAACGCCTAATTGGGTAACTGCAGAGTCTTATAGCAGTTCCGGACACATTCGAGCAAGTAGCTGAGGCGATTTCTTATCAGTTGCCTAAAACGTCTCGTGTAGACTTTATATCAGACATTTACAACAAACAGTCTATTAAATCAGATGAGTGCCGATGACGTTTGGCAGCTCCAACGTTCTTGCTCTCAGGTAAAAAAAAGCAATAACTCCATGAAATCGGATGGGCATATCTTATGACGACAATAAGACCCAGTCAATAAAGCTAATCTTTGAGCAGTCTTATGGAGATGGCGTCACAGTCACAATAACTGAGATTCAAAGCACTGAGATTACAGTCTGGAGCAAAGTTAAAAGTGTTAGACAAAACCATCGTTAAACCATTAAAAGGCCTGTGTTATCATCATTTTGAATTAAAATTTGAATGTCAAGTATGTATAGTCTGTACAGATGTACATCATTTGACCAATTAACCACAATTACCAAGGAAAAGCTATCATGTGTCAATACGCAACCTCACTAATCTCAGAGACAATATAGTGTTCCAGCGCTACTTTACTGAATGAAACTATTTTCAATATGTAGTAAATTTCGTTACCTCAATAGTTAATGATGAAACGGAGGGAAAAAACAGAATCCTGCATATACCTCCAACTTTTATCAAAACTGCAAAATCTGCAATGTATACTTATACTATTTTTCAAAGCGGATGTATATGCGTCACGTAATTGTAATTAGAAAAAGTAATGTATAGCTATAGGAGCTTTGCTCCTATAAATGAAGATTACATGACAATAATAGCCAATTTACCACGCATGTTTGTTCGGATGAACTTTACAGTGCCATTGAGACATTTGTATGTGTGTTATTTGGTCATTAAAAATACGACATCAATAAACTGAGGTATAACAAGTATCAAAGCCATGGTTGTGTTGGTCTGAACGCTTTAAGTGGTATGGACATGAGCTTACTCACTCCCTGCAGATCCCGTCTCGTATGTTCAATGTGTTACGGATAGTTATAAGGTGTAATTTATATTTGGACTCATGCAAAGAGGGCAATCTTGATCTTCTAAAAGTGGATGAAAGTGGTAGGAAATTCGGTCCTGACAACATGCTGGAATACAACTGGTACGAGGATAATATTGTGCCAAAGGCTAGCGACGCAGAAGACACTGATGATAAAAACGGCATTGAGCTCATTAGTATGGTCGATGCTGTCTATGAAACAGAAAAGTGATGAGGATTTGTGAAATTCGTGAACGTTTGCCATCAGAACAACAAAAATACCTTGATGACAATATATACAGCTAATGAAATCTGGCATAACATACAATATTGCACTTAAGTATATTTTTATATAAATAATCATGTAACAAATGGTAACGTAAATGACACACACATGTTTATGTGTGTCAATGGCACAATGTTTATTGCACTGTCGCTGTTATTGTAAATTTGATTGTTTCATAGATAAATATTCTTAGAGTACAATCGATGATGATTTTATAAAAGTTTCATAGAAATGTTGTTACTCGTTTATGAATAATTTCAAACGTAACACGAATAAAACCATGTAACGTAAAACACAATCAGTGACGAATTAAAAAAGTTGGAATGTTAATTTACATGTACGTATTGCCAGTAATCAAGTATAAACATTTTGTATATCAAATCAATGTTTTATGCATTGTAAAGCGTGTTAAGCACTAATCGTGATAAAGGTAACATTATGTAACGTAAACTACTGTTATCCCAGTCAAACTTTACACCATTTGTAACTAGAAATGTTTTCCAGTTATGGGTATTAATGAATGCATCATGATTACCTATCACTGTATACCTATTTGATCATAGCATGTGATCACAGTAATATAAATGATTTCCATGTAACACGTATACTTTTATATGTAACGTATTTTACGTAAAATGAAGACATAAACGAGCATTCAATGAAAGAAAAACATGAATATGTGGTAGTATTTGCCTGATATGAATAAAAACATTGTTTACGACTGCTTTTGTGTTAATTTAACATATACAACTGTCATTTCCTTGTCATTTTGGGGTAACGCAGGGTAACGTAAATTACAGAGCATATATAATGCAATAAAGTGAAAAACATGCATTTGATTGATAAGTAATGCCGCTGCTTACTTATTTTGGTCATAGGAATTGTTCAAATTGATGAATTATTGAAAATATCTAGAATAAGACTTCTAACAAAATAAAATTATTGTCAAACGTACTTTTCGGTAACGGTAATTAGCATGCTGTAGTTCACAAACGCCCCAACGCCCAGATTGTAGACACTGGAAAAATGTTCAGCAGGCATTGAGCTTTCAAAAAAATGGTGTCTACAAAAATGCCTCCGGGGGGGGAGGGGTTCGCCCAGTATCCCATAGCCTATAAGGCCTGCAACCGTTGTACTGTCGTCGAGACCGTACAGACATGATTGAACTCTACGATTATGCATGAATATAACTGTGTACCAATTGCTAACATCAGTATTTCCACTAAATTCTGAATGGAAGATGCGAGTAGAAGTTTTGAGAGTACCTGAGTCACCATCAGCGGACTAATACATCCATCTCGCGCATGTCGCGTGTATATACAGTGTTATTTTGTTTACCGATTGAAATAGGGCCACCACGAGTTACGCTCACCAAAGGCCAGCTGGCTTCAAGGATAATCAAATGAAAATTCTTTTTTATATTTCTAGCTTTCTCTGAATGATATCGGTGTTTGAAGATGAGGACGGTATTACCGATTATCTACTTGATATAGAACGTGTTACCGTTTAATTGCTATACTCAAATTCTACTAGGAATATTTCGAACGGGAGATATACAACCAATAAAGTATTTACATTGTATTTCGTTTTCATTTTGTTTATTACAATAAGCATTCATTTGGCATTTGATAAAATACATTAAGTGATCTAAAATCTATCGTGAAATATAACTTTTTCAAAACCGAATTTCTGTACACAGTCTGCTACAACTCGAAGTATCTTTATAACACGGCGATCTAATGCTGCAAGATGTCCCTTAATCAATACTGGTGCAACAGGATCATTTTCTAAAGCTTTCTCCATTAAATCACTTAGTTTTTCTGGTCCTGTGTATAATTTTATATACTTTAGAAATGTACTTTCACGTATAAGACAGCATTGTTCCAACGGAGCTAAAATAGATACGGCGTCAAACATTGTGCGACCATGCCTGAAATGAGTAAAGTGGTAAGTAAAAATGTTTTTTAGTGTTTACGCATATCGGGGCTTTTTACTTAATTCCATCTACAAGGAAAGCAACTTAACAAATACGGGAAGTTTCTGCCATAAAACCAACCAGAACGATAAAACGAACATGCATTTTCCTTGTGTTTATTAGTGGTCCTTGTTTTCACTTTGTTGCGATAATGGAAGCAACTTTATAGGCTAAAATGTTTCAGTGGTGTGTATCTTTTCTTAGTGGTTCGTCTAATCGAGTACTAATTCCGCGCCTGTTTGATATAATTGCTAATAGAAGATATGGAATCATTAGAAATGTGCCTTGCTTGTCCTGTTTCTCAGAATATCGTCACCCTACTCAGACTATGATATGATCGTACCAACTACAGAGAACAAATCATCTTGATAGGGTTCCATGTAATCATTAAACATAAAATCATCAATTAATCAAATTTGAAGTACATGTTTACATAATATTTACGAAAACCAACAAACCTGAACCTACTATTTCAATTGAGCAGTAAATCCATTACTTACCCTCTGCCATTATCGAATAGTATAGGAAATGAGTAGTTCTTGAATTCTTTGAATAATCCAAAGCTGTGTCGATCTTTATTTCCTGCGAAATTGTCAAATCATTTTTTAATATAGTTTTGTACATATGTAAGTTTTCAATAAGTCAGCGCAAGGTAAAACGAATTTCCATTACTTGTATTCTTGTAATCGAAATCTACCTAGTTATGTGATTAAATACCTTATGTTCACATTGGTCTAACTGAAGGTCACTAACTAGGTCATTTTTTTTCAATTATTTAGCGACAGTATTGAGACTAGGGCTGAGTATCAATTAAAATTATCGATACGATATTTGTATCGATACAGAATGATCGATATCCGATATATCATTTGATGTTCTATACATATGAAATAAAAACAGAAATACTGCGAAACATTGACTGTATTGGCACAGGTATCAAATTTTGGCTGCATAGGATACTTATATATTTAATAATAAGGGAAGGTACATAACGTTAATTCAGCAGGCATGCCAAACACTCATGCTGAACTGCAAAAAACTACTTTCTTCTTGTGGTTGACAGCAGGTAGATTTTATATAATGTGTCGCAACTTTTTATTTGACGAAAATCCACAAAACGCAAACAGCACGGTCCAAAACATGTTTTTAAAATTCATTTTTTTTATCGATATTTGTTCGATACGTGAACGTTCGATACGATATATCAACCAAACCCTATATACCGGTATTCGATACGATACGTGAACCGATACTCAGCCCTAATTGAGACTTACATGGTTTAACGCGTTTTTCTGTTGTGAGATGCCTAGTAAAGTACATGTTGTTCACAGAACATATCGTTAGTGCGAAAATCTGTTTTAGCTAGAATGTGGTACCTACTACTATCATGGTATGGTAAATTACTTTTTGATTTCGTGATCTACATATACCAGTGATTTATAAACAATTATTTTATTGGCTTTCTGTTTTGTTTTGTGTTTTGATAATGTGATGTATAATAGGTTTAAAACGGTAACGTCATTTACATGTTTTTATAGGACAAGCATTTGTCATCATACATAAATATTGTATAAGTATGTATTTTCATATGCTGGATATTACGAAATGTTTTTTCAGTATACATGGGACCTGTTTGTATGAATTTAACATATATAATATTATGTGTCGTCTATGTAATACAATTTGAACACTAATTATATTACTCTAGAAGTGGGACAGGAATTTTTCCTTAACATGTACTGATTGGCAAGCGGAAATAACTTTACAAACATGAACGTTAAAAGATCATGTGATATAATGATCGTATTTATATTATTAGGATTGTTGATAAAATACCACAATAAGGTTGGAAATAAATGGATATTTGGCCGACTAGGTATTTTTTGGTGATTCTATATTCCCTATTTTGCTGATATTAAAATCGTCAGAAGATTTTTAGATCATATGCTTCATTACCTATGTGGTGTTCAATATAATTTCATTATAATCATATTATCTAAATATGCCGAAGAAAAGAGCCTACAAATCAGCCTATTTGGCAAATAAGTAAACACAGCCTAAATGTTGTATGTAATTAAAACTCGACGTGATCATACGCAGTGACACCGTGATATCAGTACAGGGATGCTTAGGAATTCCAACAACTTTTGAAGTTTCTAAAGAATATTTTCAGAAAAATGTTGGCATCCTAAAGTCATGGTATTTTGCTTTTGTACAAAGTATGTATTCAAGATATTTAGTCAAAGAATTTGTACTACAAAATAATAAAATGACAATATCTTAAATATTTGATTCCGGATTTCCACTCCTATTTGCCATAAACATCTCATATAGTCTTGTAATTTGCTTACCTGCAAGGAAGTCAAACGTGTGAGCATCAATTATATCAAGTAGAAGTTTCCCATTATTGAACGGTGGTTCTTTTCTTATCCTTGTGCACAAGTTATTGTTTTCTTCCCAATATGTTTTCCATTTAAGCCTGCAAAATAGTAAAAGTTTGTACTACAAGACTATGAAAACATAACCATCGAGTGTTCTAAAAGGTGCAAATGTTTTAAATTCATAAATGACATTTTGCATAAACACCCTTTAATGTATTGGCTAATGCAGACATAATTTATTCAAATGATATTTCCATGGAAACCGAAGAAATTGGCCACCTAGCAGACCGGTATGTTTTTCGTTGAATTTCGCGTTATTTTCTGTATTGCTCCGATAATTTTGTATTTTAAGTTATGCAATTTATTTAACTACAATGTTGAATCATTTAGAAATCCGAAAAAGTCAATAATATTTCATTTTGCCGTCATTAAATCTTAAAAGATGTCGAGCGAACTCTGCAGGGGTGGCAATTTACAATGCCAAAAATGAGACATTTTTCTTTCAGTCGCGTCAACAGTAAAAAAACGGTCCGATGAATTTTTTTTTTTAACTCAGTAGAGATTATTAAAATAATTTGAAAGACTTTAAAAAAATAAAAACATATGGTCACCGACTTCGTTTTCGCTACATTGAAACTTATTTAAACACGGAAAAAAGTTAAAAACGTTGCCAAATACTAAAAAGTCGCAACGTCACGTCGATCTTGTATAAAAACGTTGACGTTTTTAGCCCTATTTCCAAGTTTAAATAAGTTTCATTGGCGCGAAAACGAAGTCGGTGACCATATTTAATTATTGTTTTAAAGTTTTCTAAATTGTACAAAGAATCTGTTTTGCGTTTTAAAAAAATCATCGGGCCGTTTTTTCACTACTGACGCGGTTGAGAGAAAAATGTCTCATTTTTTGGCATTGTAAATTGTCACCCCTACAGAGTTCGCTCGTCGTCTTTTGATATTTAATGGCAGCAAAATGTAACATTCCTGACTTCTTCGGATTTGTAAAAGATCCAGCATAGCAGTTATGTAAATTGCATAACTTAATACACAATATTATCGGAGCAGTACAGGAAATAACGCGAAAATCAACGAAAAACATATCGGTCCGCTAGGTGGCGCTTTTGAGCGGTTTCCATGGAAATATCATTTATATCATTTCTGCGTTAGCCAATACCTTAAAAGTTGTTCATGCAAAGTTTCTGTATTGTACGTTGACGTCTAAAACAATGACTATTTTTCTGGAGGAAACCCGCGATCTACCTTAATAACTTCTGATTGCGTTAGTCGTTTTTTCTTGATTTAAAACACATTCAAAGGAGATAGATACAAGTCTCAGTCTCATATTTTATTTTTTAACATAAGTTCACTTTTTAAAATTATAAAACAGATATTCGATGTGACGTCCATTTTGCTCCAAAATGACGTGAAGTCCGTATTTTAAGTTTTCCGCAGTTCTTATCGGTTGTCATAAACCGATTACATCTATGTCATTTAGATTTTTTTTACTAGCCTAAGCATTTGAAGCTTGGTGAATATGCAATCTTTAGGATACCTTTATTGCATTATTTGCGCAACAGCAACTGGGAAAAAAGGCTCTCAAAGTAAAACTGGTTGATTTCTGCACCTTGCTTGGTCGTCGCCATTTTAGAAAGCAAAGTTTTCGTAAGTGACGTCATAACGTGAAAGTTACTTTGGATTGTCTTGAATGTTGACGTTCATCAAAAATGTGCGAGTATCACCATTCCATCCAATACTTATACCTATTGACGTCACTTTTTTAATTTTTATTGGTCGCTATATGACCATTGTTAGTCTATGCGCCATAAAACAACACTAAACATCACAATTTCATCGATATCTTATTTAGCAGGGTGCGTAAAGAATTACGATCTCTATATGGAATCCTTATTTGATCACATATTATGAAACACTCTGAACGTACAATAATTTAGTATATGTTCTAGATTTAAATGACGATTATAAATACTGAAATATAACGTAAGTATATAGGGGGTTGTAAAACTTCGAAAACGCAGCGTGTATACTAGAAGGTGAAATGATGTTTTTTATGTTCCAAAGTTTTAGAATCACACTGTTTTACCACTGTCGCCAAACACAAACAATTACGCTGAATAAGTATAGCATAGATCACCAGTAAAATTAATGTTGTCTATGAAATACAGGCCAGCGCAGAGAGCCGTAAAATTACATTGTCAACTATTACGAGAGATCTATCTGACTTAGGACACAGGTAATACTGTATGTTTTACAACAGATAACTGTGATATATGCGTTTTAGCAAACACTGTTTCTGTCCTGTGATTGGTCAGTTGGAGTCAACTGTGGTCTAAGTTCTCCATTTAAATGTCAACGAAAGCAAGTATGCATTTTTATGCAATAGCTAGGGGAGGGGTAGTACTGTGGGGAGGAAGGGTGTTTTATTTGCGGTTTTGTTTTCGAGAAATCACGCGTTAATGGAATTCTGAATAATTCTGTTATCAATTTGTATGAATGTGTTTACCGCATCTGAACATACCTAGTTATTTGCTACGTTTCTTTTTTTCATCAGATCGTAGAAAACGCACCTAGTATCTATGGAAACGACTAAAATGCATTATACCAACCTAAAGACGTATTTCCAAGGCTGACACCATTCCTGACGTTTTGCTATCTTGTGCGAAGGTAGACTACTCATCACAACGACTTCAATTATATCAGGACGTCCACAAAATGCATTGTCACGATCACAAAAATCTCTACACGAGCCATAAAAACATACATTGCCCGCTGAAAGTTTTAAGTTCATTTATGATTTAAGTTATTTTTATAGAAAATGAATTATCGTGAACATTTTCAAAAACAATGGCAATCCATAGAGTTATTTTCCTGGTGATATGAACATTGAATGCTTTTGGAGCAGCCGAGTCAGTATTATGAATATAATACCGTAAATGTCAAAGTCCGATAAATATCACAAGAACCTAGCAAATGCATTCATACTGAATTTAAAAAGGCAATCTAAATAATTGTAATTGGAAATAGATTTGACTCTTTGTTGCGATTGATTGGAGTTCATCGATGTATCTTTCTTCCTTTAATGCGTCCGATTAACGACGACGTGGCTGCGTAGATCAATAGGGAGAAAGTTATTGCTACGGACTCTAGGTTTTATGAGTTCAAACCCTGGGTGAGTCGTTCTCTTCGACGGTTTACATAAAGAAATCATACATTTTACTCTTATCAAACGGGAAATTCGCAGTTACGTTCGGACAAAAAAGGTTTAAAATCCACAATACTGTAACTACTCAGGAACAAGTTTTTTGGGCATTCACTAATATAGCTTATCTTATTCTAGTTTACATTGTACTTTAAGCTATTTAGTTTGTGATGTCATTTAAATCCATTTGCTATGTAAAATAAACATTTCCTACCTGGTGATATGAACAGTGTATCATTTACTGATTTAGGGAGGATATGCTTCAGTTCAGATGTTATGTTAACTAGACGTCCAACTGCTGGCGGCACACGATAAAACCCAAGGATTCTGAAATTATTTAATGAAAGAAATGCAAGTACTTATACATAATGGTAACAATGAGGATGAAGATCGATTGTATGCATGAAATGAAAAATATGATACGATAAAACCCATACCCTGACCGTTTCCAGGAAATTCCGGTTTCAGAGTACAACTGTTACGGTACAACTTTGAGAAATTGTTATTGTTATTAATATGTTGTGTGAAAATAATAGTACAACCATTCAAGTATAGAGATATCACATAAAGACTATTTATACCGATCTAATTGAAATGCAGCAATTTCAGCAGTATGTCTTTCGAACCAGTCAAATATATTGTCAGCTTCCGCGTCTCTACGATATCTGAAAAAAAAGATTGACTATTTTTATGATAACTCCACTGCATGTTCATTGCACACCATGTCATGTATCTATTTGTAATATAAAAAGACTGTCGAGAAAAGCAACATACCTCATGGCCTTTACGATTGCCCATCCGCCATCACTGAGTTGTACAAACATTTTAAATTGGGTTCCATCTTCTTTTTCAGCTGAAGAGAAAAAAAGAACACGTCATATCATCCATTCACAACTTAATAGCAATCAATAGAACAGACTATTATCGATCAATAACATGAATGTTATCATAAATTCTGTGATTTCTATCTGGCCAATAACGGAGTAATATGTGCCACAAAACGCGCGCATATCTTCCGATGGCATATCATTCATTTAAAATACTAAATATTTCCCAAACTCATACTATAAAACGTCTACTCGGCTAACGCGAAATTTCATCCAAAGCCGAGAAAGACGGTCATTTTGAAGCGATAAACCACCCTGTGGAAATCATTAAATATGACAGAGTGATAGCAAGTCTGTAACAAAATCTAAATCCAATATATTTCGGTCAAGGGATGATAACTTCATGCGATATTTTTTATATATTGCTCCCTGCTTAACAACCGCAATGACAGTTAATTCCCGGAGTACCATACATATCATACCAGTTGCGATGATAGGCAATGTTGATAAATCGTGCAAGAGTTTGTCCACGTTTGGATCATCAGGTGAATAAAGAGAAAATCGTCGAATATTAGAGTGTACATGTTCCCATGCTGGTGAGTTCTCCGACCTTAAAAATAACCACATGTATTTTAATTGAGGACATCATCCTACATGCACGACTTTACAGTCTGTTTGAATGATAAAAAATAATGTTACAAATCAATATTAGTTAATTAGGAAAATATGTATGGAAATGCAAGTTTTTTTTTCTTTTTAAATGTCCCATCATGTAATGTAAGGAGACAGTTTCAAGCTGTTGCAGCTATGGTATACACCATACACAAAATACCGGCTGTTATCACGGAATGGCCGCTATATAATTACTAGACCTTTGACATATTCGTTTGTTATTCATACTACTTTTACTGCAGAGAAAATGAGAGTTATATCAATACGGAATTGACCCTTTTATGTTGATCGGTACGAACACAAAGTTAATACCATTTCTCAACAGTCGGTCGGTTTTAATTTTACTGCATACCGAAGAGCTTCAATTAACCTTCCGCCTACGAACCAATTTTTCAATTCAATAGCATAGATATAAATTCAAATATTACGTGCATTCAAATCAAAATCCGATGGCTATGCAAAATCGCCGTAAAACAGTCGTAAAAATCTAAACAATCATCTACAAATGTACCTCGGATTACTACAATATTTACTATCAGTACACACATTTCAAGGAAGGATGACGTCATAATTCACGCGCTATATATGCTAATTTAGTCTGGTTCCTAGATTCTATTGTAAACATATAGAAGTCATTTTCGAAGTCATGGACGATGCGATGATAACTGTGAGTCAACCAGATATTTTATAAAAATGGTTCATCGAGACATTTTAATTGATTAATTTAATTCTTATAACTTTTTCTGTGAGCATGTCGACTTCATGTATGAAATATTACATTCTGTATAATTTGAGTATACAAAAGAGGCAGGTAATGCAGACTATATATGCTAATTGCTGAACTACTTTTGGTGATCAGATGGGGAAACATCAGAAAAGTCAAATACTAAAATCACATGGAACGGCAACAATTTTAACAATTGCATGGCAGGGGTAGAAAGACGTAGTACTTTATTCTGCATCAAAATTCATGCGGGAACGATAGTTCGGTCCCAGTACCTCAACCCGCAAAGAAATTGTAAGAAACATGCAAATAATGCAAATTTTGATAAATGTTATAAATGTATGCGTTATATGATGTTCGTTTCTTAAGTATTATTCAATGTATTATTAATTTAGTATTATCATGATAAGTATTTACAATGTACATATGAAATCATGTAAATATGTAGAATGTTAGGCAAAATTGCCAAATAAATACTTTTACGTGTTGTTCGAAATTGATATACAATTATACATTAACCTGGCTTGAATAGAATAATGCTCTGTTATTTACACCGATACTGCATGACTACTATATTGCAAACTACGTTCACATTAAGGTATGTTAAATTTTACTAAGCATGCAGTAAATAAATACGATTTTTCATCATTGCTCCCGATATGGAACGGAATGATTAACGAGATAAATGATCAAAGGTAATATAAGAATGGAAAATGTAAGAATATGTTCCATGTCAAATGTTAATGCTAGTGTTAATACTATAAATAGCAATACTGATTGAGAGCAAAGACTGAATATTTACGTCCGCCACACGACAAAAGGAAAGTAACACATGACATTTCTAAAGTATTAAGACATTTATCATTGCGTCGATTGTATTCGTACACCTCAGAATACTGTGGAATCATCAATTTTCGTTGGGAATTAAATTTCGTGGGTTTTGTGGGTCGGATCATCCACGAAATCAAATCTCCACGAATCTAAATGCAGAGATAAGGCATTTCTTTTCAAAAATCGAAATCCACAAATGTATGTCCCAACGAAATAGATTTTTTTGTAAAAACCACGAAAAAAGGAGATGATAATTTATGAAAAGATATGAATTGTAAAAAGATTAGAAGGATGACTTACATTGTAACATTGGCATATGCTGACAATTTTGTGGCCTGTGACCGGGCATCAAAGCCCAACTTGCGTGTCAGTTGGCCAAGAGTTGTGTTCCAAAAATAATCCGGAATTATGGTCCTTGTTATCAACGACTGCGGGTGGCTTAGATTTCTTATCATTGTATCTACTAATAGGTCTGATCCAATGACGTCTTCAGATTTAGAAAGCTCTATTTCTCGTAGCCTTTCTTCACCACAGACAGTAGAATCTCTCCACGTGCGTACACTTTTTTGTATAGGATACAATACCATGGCCAAATTAAGGTAAGTCAACATAACTATTGCCAGTAAAGACATGAAGAAATAATAAGTTGACGTTTTCGCCATTATTATGTAACCTGAAAAAAAAACATGATAATCTAAGTATGTATATATAAACAGTCAAATCTGTGAACAAAGGCTACCCTTCACCTTGGTAAAGACACTACGTGACCTTTATTGAGAGGCGGTCTTTATTTTGAGGTTATTTTGTTCTATATAATCAATGACGGTTTGAAAAGAATGACCTTTATATATAGATGACCTTTATTCCAGGGTAGCTGCTAAAATAGGTTTGAGTGTACTGTTATATGGAATAAAATATAATTCAAAGTCATTTTCTTAGATCACTTCCAGACATTGCTTCCTGATATCTTACCTCCCTTTCTAATATCACTGCGATATCTGTTTATCTGCTTCCTAAAATCATTCTCTTGTCATTCTTTCTAATATCATGTCCATATATCACTTCCTTTCTTACATCCCTACCTTATATCACTTTCTAATAATCTAGAGATAGAATCAGGAAGAAACAACAATATACTAAGAGAAAATCACTTCTGTAAATTATGTTCTATGAAGCAAGTTGAATCTGAATATCACCTCCTCGTGTGTTGTAATGCTTTTAACAACTTAAGAACAAAATATATCAAAAACACATCTTGGCCTTCCATTAACAAATTCATTACGTTTATGTCTAAACAATCAAACAAAATATGTAACAATATTGCAAAATTTATTTGTCTTGCTACTAAATTAAGGTTAGAGAAATTAAAAATACTTAATGCTGCTTAGTTAATTATGGATATTGTTTACACTTCTTCTTTAGTATCATTTGTGTGTTAATTGTTTCTTAATTAAATGTTACTTAAATCTATCTTGGGGGGGGGGGGTAATATTATTTTTTTCCAAATATGTGTGCTAGCGTAGATTTTGTTTGTTTAAATTTTTAACAATGCAAATGTATGTATATATTATGTTTTTCTATTTATACAATCTGTTTAAAAAAACTGTTGTCTTGACATGACAATCTTGACATGTATATAAATTGTAAATGGTCAGAGGTATTATATGCCGATAATACTAATAAACTTAAACTAAACTCTAAAACCTCTATCTAATGTCACTTCTTTTATCAATTCCAATCCCACTCCCTAATATTACCTTCCAATACCACTTCTTTTATCAATTCCAAATCCCACTCCCTAATATTACCTTCCAATACCACTTCTTTTATCAATTCCAAATCCCACTCCCTAATATTACCTTCCCATACCACTTCTTTTATCAATTCCAAATCCCACTCCCTAATATTACCTTCCAATACCACTTCTTTTATCAATTACAAACCCCACTCCCTAATATTACCTTCCAATACCACTTCTTTTATCAATTCCAAATCCCACTCCCTAATATTACCTTCCCATACCACTTCTTTTATCAATTCCAAATCCCACTCCCTAATATTACCTTCCAATACCACTTCTTTTATCAATTCCAAATCCCACTCCCTAATATTACCTTCCAATATCACTTCTTTTATCAATTCCAAATCCCACTCCCTAATATTACCTTCCAATACTACTTCTTTTATCAATTCCAAATCCCACTCCCTAATATTACCTTCCAATACCACTTCTTTTATCAATTCCAAATCCCACTCCCTAATATTACCTTCCAATACCACTTCTTTTATCAATTCCAAATCCCACTCCCTAATATTACCTTCCAATATCACTTCTTTTATCAATTCCAAATCCCACTCCCTAATATTACCTTCAAATACTACTTCTTTTATCAATTCCAAATCCCACTCCCTAATATTACCTTCCAATACCACTTCTTTTATCAATTCCAAATCCCACTCCCTAATATTACCTTCCAATACCACTTCTTTTATCAATTCCAAATCCCACTCCCTAATATTACCTTCCAATACCACTTCTTTTATCAATTCCAAATCCCACTCCCTAATATTACCTTCCAATACCACTTCTTTTAACAATTCCAAATCCCACTCCCTAATATTACCTTCCAATACCACTTCTTTTATCAATTCCAAATCCCACTCCCTAATATTACCTTCCAATACTACTTCTTTTATCAATTCCAAATCCCACTCCCTAATATTACCTTCCAATACCACTTCTTTTATCAATTCCAAATCCCACTCCCTAATATTACCTTCCAATACCACTTCTTTTATCACTGTTTGATACCACTTCATCATATCACTTCATTGCGCACCTCCTTCAAATGAATGCTAGCGTTGTAACAGTAATGAGATAAACAAATACTTAGTTTTAATTTTGCATTCATTTTGGAATAAAGTTGGCGTATTATTTTGATAATTTTAAACTTACCAGTAATATATCAAGTTCTAATCCCTTGTCTTGTATAGTCATTTACCAAACAGTCGTTATATAAAAAGACTTTCACATGATTTACTGTAAAAAATTAATGTATGTGTGTATCGAAATAGGCAACTTGTATCCAATGACACGTATTTTTATTAAAGTAACACTCTTTTTCTGTGTGTTTTCAATAGACATCCCATTCACTGCCCGGCTGTTTCATTTTTTTCAAGCATACTTTGTTAGTCAATATTACTTAGATAGCTATATAATATGGTGCTATATCCATAATATTGTACTCCTTCATTAATGCAACTCAAATGTTAATATAATAATCAAAGCTCTGAAGGTTCTGATGTTGTTCGGAACTACAAATCAGTCAAAAGTTGATTTCTATGTAGGGTGAGCTTTGGAAACCGATCGATAGTTCGCGCATGAATTTTGATGCAGACTAAAGTATTACTAACGCTTTTCTACACCCGCTATGCAGTTGTTACAGTTGTTCCCGTTCCATGAGCTTTCAGTACTTTGATTTATGTTTCCCATCTGATCACCAAAAGTAGTTCAGCAATTAGCATACTATTATATAGTCTACATTACCTGTCCCTTTGTTTATTCAACTTATGCAGAATGTAATATTTCATACATGAAGACATGCTCGAAAAGAAGGTACACGTTATAAGCATTAAATTAATCGTTTGAAATTTCCCGATGAATTACTTTTTTAAATATCTGGTTATCTGACAGTTATCATCGCATCGTCCATGAATTCAAAAATGACTTCTTTACGTTTACAATAGAAGCTAGGAGCAAGACTGAATTAGCATATACAGCACGTGAATTATGACGTCATCCTTCCTTGGAATGTGTGTACTGATAGTAAATATTGAATTAATCCGAGGGAGAGGAGTGTTTAGATTTTCACGACTGTTTTGTATTGCTCGTTAGCCATCTGATTTTGACTCTTATGAACGTAATATTTGAATTTGTATTTATGCCATTGAATTGGAAAATTGGAACTGTGTTTGTAGGTGGAAGGTTAATGGAAACTGTTCGGTATGAACAAAAATGAAAACTGAGCGATTTTTGAAAAACAAATAGCTTTATGTTCGTACCGAACAACAATGATATAGCCCGGTCATTTCTTTGATAATCATCCTTAAAACTGTAATCTATTTTATAACATGCTTTAAATTCTGTAAACTCTCTTTTTGAAAAAAGGAATGTTTGATTTTTGAAGATAAATTGCATGATGACCTACATTTTTCTACATTAAAGTAATATAGATTGATACTTTAATTAGCTCAATTCCTTTTTTTTTAATTTCACAAATCCATTTCCTTTCAAGGAAACCTGTAATAAGATAAAGGTTCTTCAAATCTTTTTTTGAGATAATGATTTTGGACATTATGGGTTTATAACATTAAGCCCCTATTCCTAGAAAAAGACAGTGAGTATGTATATTTATCTGTTTTGTGTTTAACGCCATTTTTCAACATTTTGTCAGTTATATACGGCGACCCAAGCAACATTATTCTAGCAACTTTGTTTTGTTAGACGGTCACTACATGGTGCTCCATCCCAAATATCTAAGCTTTAGACCATGTAATTTAAGACAGGAAGATCCTTATGTTTTTCATTTAAGTTGCCATGGACTCCAGAATGCTGCATGCAATGTTATAGCACCTTTTTTAAAGGATCACCCAACGACCATTCCGGTGAAGGTTTTCAAATTTGAAAAACTCGTTTCAGAGTAGATGTCATTTGAAAAATTTGTCGACGGAAGACTAAATAGCATCCTTAGTCTACCAGCTCACTCTGAGGTTTGTTGAGATGTTCGACCTACCGACCCTTTCCTTTTGGAAAGTGTAAGTGGAAATAATGTATAATATGTTTATGTAGTCCAGTGTTGTACATAGCGTTATTTTCGTATTACGAAGACTGCGAAGTGGTGCCATCACACACACACACACACACACACACACACGTAACTATTTTACCGAGGCTTTCCATTATAAACTGTACCTCACTTTGTATGCCATTTATACACAAATCTTACCGAGGTATACCTCGGTATGTAAACCAGGTCCCCTAAAATCCCCTAAATCTCCCTTTTTAGGGGGGGGGGGAATTGACTGGCAATGACTTATATAGAACTAATTGAGATCTAACCCTAACCCTAAAACCTTGTGAATGTTACCCTTAGAATTGTCACATATTTTCACTACCAAAAATTTACCTCGTCATGATAGGTATACAAACTCACACTCTCTCTCTCTCTCTCTCTCTCTCTCTCGCTCTATCTATTTATCTATATATCTATCTATCAACGTACCGCACATTTTACTCCACTTTCACTAGCATTTAACTCGGACAGGAATATTCCATCTAAACACTCGTTATCGTCGCCTAAAGGTGTTATCGGTATTAGACGATGTGGACTGTACAACAAGCTGCCTGGGACTAGAATCATGTTAACTCTCAGGAACTACTTTTCATCAAGTTTATTTATATATATAGTTTATTTATTAAAGTGACAGGCATAATAAAGAAATACATGTACATAATAAGTATTTTGCCGAAATCAGACTAATAAGGCTTATCAGTAGCTTATTCTAATTATACATTGTATACGAAAAACATTTAGTATATAAACACAGAATTGAAATTGAAATAAAAACATTTACAAGTTACATATACACAGTTTGTAATTATATCCAAATATGTACGAAGACATTTAAAGAACTTCGAACGGGAGATTTATGACTGAAACAAAAAATTAATTTTCATTTTTATTCATTAAACATCCATGGTATATATCCGATAAAAATACATACTGTGGAATCATTCATTTTCGTTGGGGATTTAATTTCGTCAAATCCCCTCGAATTTGAATGCTGAGATAAGGTATTCTTCCTTCGAAAATCAAAATCCACGAATTATATGTCCCCAGCCAATTTTAGTAAAAACCACTACAATTAAGCCCGAGGAAAATAAATGAAAATACAGTACTTCAAATAAGCATTTTTAAAATCTATCGTGAAATATAACTTCTTCAAAACCGAATTTCTTTACACATTCTGCTACAACGCGAAGTATTTTTATAACACGGCGATCTAATGCTGCTAGGTGTTCCTTAATCAATACTGGTGAAACAGGATCATCTTCTAAAGCTTTCTCCATTAAATCATTTAGCTTTTCTGGTCCTTGGTATAATTTTATATACTTTAAAAATGTACTTTCACGTATAAGACAACATTGTTCCAACGGAGCTAAAATATATGCGGCGTCAATCATTTTACGCGCATACCTGAAATAAAATTAATAACAAGTAGATATGGTACCGTCATATTAATGAGTGAATCATGTTCGATTAATACGGAAATCGTCCGGAAATGTGCAATGAATTTTGGCTATTTTACATTTCAAGTTCCAAATTGTGCATATACTTTGTACATGTATTTACACCTAGGTTACAAGATGTTCTTTTTGTCATATTTCAATACCTCAGTTATAAATTAACATAATTTTACTTTGACGATAATGAACATGTGCATGATAGTCGTTCCTATCACTAGTCTAATAAATGTTCAGACTGTTTATTTGACAATAACCTTTTGTAAAGATTTGTCAATTTTATAAATAACACTGATCAAAATTAAGTAAGCAAGTTTCATTTTGTACTATTTAATTCTGAATGACTATTTAATGATTGATGAAGGAATATCGAAGACATACAGACCTCTTCTCTCATGGTTTTGTTGCTAAGATAAGTGATGCTGTAACAGTGTGTATATCTTACCCTTTGCTATTATCAGACAGCACAGGAAATGAGTAGTAACCGAAGTCTTCGAATACTGTAAAAGCTTTTCGATATCCATTTCCTGCAAGAACATAAATTGGTATCATGACAACATCTACAGGACCTGTGCTTTTTCAGGGCAGAAGATCAAGAGCATGGGAGCATTGTGTTTTAGAAACGTCTTGTTTTTGTTGAAATTTAAGATTCTAGCAAGAGAACTAACTGATTAGTGAAATCGTAGAATGTTGGAGAGCTACATCAGTAATGTTAAACGTTTTATAACGTTAACGTTGTTCAAGTTCAAATAATTATAAACATTGTCTACATGTACCTATAAGTTGAGGCTAATTTCTTCCTTATGGTGAAACAATTACGGAATGTAAAACATTATATTATTATGGCGTAGTATGTTCTTCTTTAGATAAAAATGTTGTTCATCAAAACATCAGACTCCACAAGATGCCATTGAAGTACTATGAATATCCATAACAGTGCACATATTTTTGTATTTATCAACATGTGTGGAAAATGAGTCAATACCGTCGAATTTTCTTTTCTTGAAATAACCCTAACCCATGCGTTGTTCACAGATACTGAAACATTTATACACCTGACACCCTTTTTTAATTCCTACACAATTTATCCATGCGGTCTTAAAATATGAACTTAACAATAGGTAAAATAAATATTGTAGCCCTATATAATTCCGGCTGATGAATATTGACCTGATTCTATTTTCAGATTGGGAAATTCAGAAATTTCTATTAGATATCAAGTTACACTGTTGAATATGACATTTTGTTAAACCATGGATCAGGCTTTAAGCAAAACAAAATGCGTTTATTTATAGATCATATAGAAACAAAGATTTATTAACTGATAACACAAGTAAATAGAAGATATTTTTTAATTAATTTGTGCATCTATTAAGCCGAAAACAACTTATATTTCATTTTATTTAGATTTTTCTTCCTCTGTACAATGTCAAGAATCTTAATTATTTCTAGGTTACAATAATTGGTTTGGTAAGATATATCAGGAGCTAGTCGTGGTCTATCGTAGGACAACGCATGGGATGAATTTATATATGCTTACATTGGCAATAATTCAGATCGGATTATTATTTTGTTTCAAGGATAATAAGTTTTTTTAAATTCCAACTGGAACCCCTCGGTGTTTATCTACGAAAATGCCTCGAACTTAATAGACAGGCCGCCATATTGTTTCTGTTGTTCATGTGTTACTCTCCATCATGGCTGACCCTGGCAATACAGCGATGAAAACAACCTGTTTATCTTTCAGAGGAAACATAAACCCATTTTGTCAATCGCGAACAAGAAACACGTTTGAAAGTATTCCATTCTGAGAATGATTCTTGAAAAGTAGTGCCTAGTGTTGAAAAAGTAGTGAACGGAAACCACATGACCAAATTTGTAACCCTACACATATGTATGAGGCGTATTTCTATGTCACGAGAATACCAGAGCAGTAACAGCTGATATGATACATGCCAAATTTGCGGCTTACCTGAAAGAAAATCAAAGGTGTGTGCGTCAATGATATCCAGTAGAAGTTTGCCATTATTGTAAGGTGTTTCCTGTCTTATCCTTGGACATATGTTATTGTTTTCTTCCCAAAATGCATGCCGCCTAAGTCTAAAAAATGGAAGCAGTATCTGATAGATAATCGTGCGATGCTATGAAAATTGTAATGTTGAATAGAATAAAATATACTTAAAGCACATTAAGTCTACTAAACGAGTTAACCTAAAACGCATAACAATCAAAATGTCACATGAATTAGCATCCTTTGACACATTTATATAAACATAAGTGTGTTTCCTTGTAATGACCAAGTAATCAATATTTGAATAAACAAATCTTTGTTCCTATTTTTATCGTATTTGCAAGGCTAATTTCCAGCATATATTATTATGATCAGGAGTCAATGCTGGTATTGTGTATACTGATTGCTGTCTCTCCACGGCTGGTCCAATCCGATGAGATTTGCTCCTGGTTTTGATGGGAGGTCACTCTGCATAGACACTTCAATTATATCAGGATGTCCACAGAAAGCATAGTCACGTTCACAGTAAACTCTGCATGAGCCATAAAAGCATACATTTCCAGCTGGAAAAAAATAAAGATATACAGTAAAATGTATGGCCACCTCAATGAATGCATATAATTGAGAGGTGGCCTTTATTCAGATGCCAAATAATCCACGACAGTTTGAAAATAATGCCATATATTCACAGTTTGGCCTTGATTAGGAGGTTGCCATTAACACAGATTTGACTAGACATGTCTATCTCTTTCTTTCCAGTATGAGAAGCATTTCGGTGACAAGCGTAGGGTGAACAATGAAGAACTCAGATGCGCTGTTTATTGTACTGATTTGATGGATGTGCAAAGGAAGTTCTTAGTATGACAAATATATTTGAAATGAAGTTCACCCTTCTCTTGCATAACCATGGAGGTCACTAGTACACACACACTTGAAATGAATACAAAATGTAATAAAACAAATTTTCGATGAAGCTTTATCGGAATGAAGTTACAGATGTTTGCATATCAAATAGTGTTGTTGTATCTCACATAGCTGATGAAAGTGTGTTGATTTGCATTTTCGTACGTTGTAGAAAACAACCAGGGAAATTTTATCCAAAGCGATATTCCTCGCCGTTTAAAATCTACCCATCCAATTACATATCTACCAACAAAGTGAACATGTATGCCAAGCTTTATTCATCATTAAGCATGACGTTGGCTGTCTGTGTTTAAAAGTGGTGAACCAAGACCGTATTGCAATAACATCCTGACAGTCAGAGAATCGTTATTGTACGGCGGCGGAAGCCCGCCGTACACTCTGGTATGCTTATTTTTAAGTGGCAATGCAAAATCGCAACTTCTTGCACGAAGCAGATTACTGACAGTGCCCGAAATATTCCGAAATATCCGCAATGGTCATCACGTGATATAAACAAAACAGAAATAGAGCGAGGTTACGTGTTACTCACATCAACTAGTGTTAGCTTGATGACGCAGTCGCTATTTATAGTCTAAGAATGGAGCGAGCTCGATAAACAACGACGGGAATGAATCTGCCCATCTGTCAATAAATGCAGCCGAAACCCTTTATATCAAAGGACTTAGGAAAAATTGTTCGATCTAAATGAACTTCGATGCATAAATTATTAGAGAAATTCGCTGTGTTTATTACGTTTTGGAGCAATCGTCGGTGTGTTGTAATAATCATTTAATCGTGTTATAAGATACGGAACACGGTATTTATACGTTTCGATGTATTTAATTTAGCAACATGTCGCAAATAAACAAAACATTATAAACATATTCACACAGACTAAATTTATAATCGCGAGCGTGGACACTGACTTGATTACGCAATTGTCATTAATTAAATATCGATTTTGGAGCTCAATACAAAAAATGTCCGATCAGGTGAGAAATGATGACTTAATTGGTTCGACATAGACGGTCACTTTATGGTTCGATATAGATGGTCACTTTACAGTTGAAAATCTATGTTTGGGACCGTTATACCAGGTTTTTACGACAACGTATCCTCAGACAACGGAGTATATTATTTTTGGAGACTTTATTTAAATATCATATGCATTCAAGCAGATATTGCAACGTCTGATACATCGAGATGATAGTTTCCCCTGATTTTAATTTTAGGGTGGAAACATGGACTACATATAGAGTACCTCGTGAACTGTAGAACCATATGACCAGATTCATGAGATTCATGAAACATCAACGGCTTGTATTTTTGATGGAGTAGATGATCATTTTAGTTTCGGGATCAGTTAAGTCAAAATAACAAATTCGTTTGATTTGAAACTTCGCACATCCTGATAAAAAATGCTACATAGGCCACATTCTAGTATTGAATTGCCGGATGCGATTTTGCGCCGTACAAACATTTAACTAGTCGTAAACTGGTATACTGCTTCACTTTCACTGAGCGATACGCCTATCTTGTTGCGATTGGTTACAATCTAGACTCAACACAAAACAACACGAAAAAAGCCGAACAAACCCGCATGCACAATCTATGAACCATAAATCGAGAATTACAATAAGACATCTCGGAACTACTTCTCTCCGTTTCGTAATCGCCTAACAACTCACACCACTTTTTTGTAAAATATCTGCCTGAAGTCATTTATTTGAGTCTCTTTTTGTCCGCGTATGTATCATCAATCAGTTATACGCCCAATCAATCTTAAAATTCAAAGCGATTTTAACAACGTGGCAATTCTAGTAGGAATAACTAATATATGTTATCCTGGCCAATTTCACCATGCAAATGATAAATACATGTACTAGTCAATGTGTTATGAATATTTTTTAGTGTATTTACAAAATTTACAAATTCACAAAATCACGTAACACTAAAATTGGTGCCAATTCTAAACCGAACGATTTTAAAAGTCACCATCACATCCATGTAATTATACCATTTGTATGTTTTTGATAAATTTAAACAAAATTTTCAATCAGGTATGTAAGTTGTGTTGAATTAATCTTATTCAAAATTTGAACGCGAATACTCAAAGTATATTACATATAGTAAGTGATGCGTTAGCTCTGGCATTCCGTGTAGTATCATATTCAAAGGTTCATTGTTTAAAAACATCGCAGGTATACAAACCTTTCTGTTGAGCTTTTCTGGATAATAAAAATGTTCCAAAACAATGCAATCACTCTATGTATCATAGATATAAAATGCGCATTAAAACTTGTAAAGATGGTTTCAAACTTTAAGCTTGACTTACCGGATGATATGAACATTGTGTCTGCTATACCTTTCGGCACTAAAGGTTTCAGTTCAGATGTTATGTTAATTAAACGTCCGACAGTTGGCGGTACACGATAAAATCCAAGAAGTCTGAAATCGTGAAATAAGAATACAAAATAGTGCTGTGAATTATTGAAACGGCAGGTGAAGAAATTCTTAATAATATAAGAGAATGATGCTAGTTATTTGCACGACGGCACAAAACTGTAATGGTATTGTTTCAAGTAGTTAATCAGTTGTCTGTATTGACTGTGTCGATATTTCGTTTACACGTCACTTACCTATCTAGTTGGAACGCAGCAATTTCCGCAATATGTCTTTCGAAGTAGTCAAATAAGTAGTCAGCTTCGTCGTCTCTACTATATCTGAAACAAAGAAGTAAGTATAAGACGTCAAATTAATAGCCTGACCGAATGTATGGAAATAGGTTCCTATATACGAATAATGGAGGTAACGGGAGATAAAGTCAACATACCTCATGGGTTTTAAGATTGCCCATCCACCATCACTGAGTCGCACTTTAATTTTCAATTGCGATCCACTTTTACTTTCGGCTATAACAAAGAAGTACAAAATAAGGCCTAGTCAAAGTATGGGAACAATGGTAGCAATGCACCATCTAAAGAACACGATCATGCCTTACATTGAACAGAATGATAAAAAGTCTGTCGAATTTACAGAGCCAGATAATGCATTACATTGAACGCAATGTCTGTCGATTTTACAGAACACGATCATGCCTTACATTGAACGGAATGTCTGTTGATCTTACAGAACACGACCATGCCTTACATTGTACGGAATGTCTGTCGATTTTACAGAACACGATCATGCATTAAATTGTACGGAATGTCTGTCGATTTTACAGAACACGATCATGCCTTACATTGAACGGAATGTCTGTTGATCTTACAGAACACGATCATGCCTTATATTGAACGCAATGTCTGTTGATCTTACAGAACACGATCATGCCTTACATTGAACGGAATGTCTGTCGATTTTACAGAACACGATCATGCCTTACATTGTACGGAATGTCTGTTGATCTTACAGAACACGATCATGCCTTACATTGTACGGAATGTCTGTTGATCTTATAGAACACGATCATGCCTTACATTGTACGGAATGTCTGTTGATCTTACAGAACACGACCATGCCTTACATTGTACGGAATGTCTGTTGATTTTACAGAACACGATCATGCCTTACATTGTACGGAATGTCTGTTGATTTTACAGAGCACGACCATGCCTTACATTGTACGGAATGTCTGTTGATCTTATAGAACACGATCATGCCTTACATTGTACGGAATGTCTGTTGATCTTACAGAACACGACCATGCCTTACATTGTACGGAATGTCTGTTGATCTTATAGAACACGATCATGTCTTACATTGTACGGAATGTCTGTTGATCTTACAGAACACGACCATGCCTTACATTGTACGGAATGTCTGTTGATCTTATAGAAGACGATCATGCCTTACATTGTACGGAATGTCTGTCGATTTTATAGAACACGATCATGCCTTACATTGTACGGAATGTCTGTTGATTTTACAGAACACGATCATGTCTTACATTGTACGGAATGTCTGTTGATCTTATAGAACACGATCATGCCTTACATTGTACGGAATGTCTGTCGATTTTACAGAACACGATCATGCCTTACATTGTACGGAATGTCTGTTGATCTTATAGAACACGATCATGCCTTACATTGTACGGAATGTCTGTTGATCTTATAGAACACGATCATGTCTTACATTGTACGGAATGTCTGTTGATCTTATAGAACACGATCATGCCGTACATTGTACGGAATGTCTGTTGATTTTACAGAACACGATAATGCCTTACATTGTACGGAATGTCTGTTGATCTTACAGAACACGATCATGCCTTACATTGTACGGAATGTCTGTTGATTTTATAGAACACGATCATGCCTTACATTGTACGGAATGTCTGTTGATTTTACAGAACACGATAATGCCTTACATTGTACGGAATGTCTGTTGATCTTATAGAACACGATCATGCCTTACATTGTACGGAATGTCTGTTGATTTTACAGAACACGATAATGCCTTACATTGTACGGAATGTCTGTTGATCTTACAGAACACGATCATGCCTTACATTGTACGGAATGTCTGTCGATTTTACAGAACACGATCATGCCTTACATTGAACGGAATGTCTGTCGATTTTATAGAACACGACCATGCCTTACATTGAACGGAATGTCTGTCGATTTTATAGAACACGACCATGCCTTACATTGAACGGAATGTCTGTCGATTTTATAGAACACGACCATGCCTTACATTGAACGGAATGTCTGTCGATTTTACAGAACCAGATAATGCCTTACATTGAAGGAAATGGAATGTCTGTCTATTTTACAGAACACGATAATTCCTAACTTTGAACAGAATGTCTTGATTTTACAGAACAAGATAATGCCATACATCGAACAGAATGTCTGTCGATTTTATAGAACACGACCATGCATTACATTGAACGGAATGTCTGTCGATTTTACAGAACCAGATAATGCCTTACATTGAAGGGAATGGAATGTCTGTCTATTTTACAGAACACGATAATTCCTAACTTTGAACAGAATGTCTTGATTTTACAGAACCAGATAATGGCATACATCGAACAGAATGTCTGTCGATTTTACAATTACAGTCCAAAACATCACCCTTTGGTAGTAGCAAAAGTTCGTTGTTGTTGAGAGCTTGTTGGCCTAAAGAGGTTAAATCAATAGTTAAATCGTGCATTGGTAAAAGTGACGTTGTTTCTCAAGAGAGGGCAGCTCTGGAGATGTTGTATTGTACCACTTGGCAGTTTGTTTAGTTTTTCTACACATATTTGTTCGATACAACATCTAACTCACTTTTAAATTCTAGTGTTAATTCCAAAAATATTAACCCGCTCAGCTATGTAACTCCCTAAATGACGAGTTTGTCATTGTAATAGGTCTAGGGTATTCTAATGCTTGACTAATAGGCCACTACACTGAATTAACTCGCTGTCCATGGATATCCAATTTACATATTGTCCAGTTCAAGAGTGCTTCCGTAATTAAAAATTAAGGGTCCAGAGCTTCGACTTATAGGCACGGCCATCTAATTTAGCTCAAAACTGTGTTTTTGCAAAATTATTTTTATACATGTATGTTAGAAAAATATATGAATACATATACTATCATAGTACGACTGCTGGCCACCTACTGACCTATCAGACAAATATGAACATATATGAAGTCGACGAGTAGTTACATACCAACACATAATGAACATATTTTTGAAATGTATTTTACTCTTTTAAAATTGCTGCACTACTTGAATCGTAACAACTCCTCATTGTATTCACAGTAAAACACGACTATAGTGAATTCGTCGGAACACATTTGACTTTATTCATAACAAGGAAATAGATATGAACGTCTCCCATGTCTAATTATTCGCCATATCGGAGTTCATTATAACCGTGTTTCACTGTATTTTTATACATGTACCAGCTTCGATGATTGGCAGTGTTGATAGATCGTGTAGGAGCTGGTTCACATTAGGGTCATCAGGCGAATAAAGAGAGAATTGTCGAATGTTACGTTGGACCAATTTCCACGCTGGTGTGTTTTCTGATCTACAAAATACTAAAACTTTTTGTATCTAGTTTATACCGCCGTCTCAGCCGAACTTAAGTTTTTTACGTCAGGTTGATATAGTCAGTCTTCCTAATATGTAACACATCAAAATTTGTCTGCCTTCTTCTAATTCAGTGATCAACGTCACAACATGAATTACAATTTACAAATGACTTTGGGTGAAATACCTTAACTTAATTGTTTCGCTAAATCGATTTAGCCCCCTATAGGTTGTTGATGTAAATTTTATAACATGTGACATTTCTAGGGAATTGACTGGTTCGGTTTTAGTCTTCCCTAATTGCACATCTCTTCAGTATAAAGGAGTTAGTTTACGCATATAAAATCTGCGGCTATTAAAATGGTTTAAAACTGATTATTTGATGAGAACATTCATACAATCAAACGCATTGATCATCAAAATGATGTTGTTCAAATATACATAAGATAACCTACATTGTAACGTTGGCATAAAGCGGCAACTGTTTAGCCCGTGACCTGGAATCAAACCCTAACTGGTGAGTCAGTTGATTAAGAGTCATGCTCCAAAAATGGTCTGGAAATATAGTCCTTGCATCGGACACATTTGCTTTGCTTATATTTCTTATCATTGCATCTAATAGTTCATCTGTACCAATGGTGTTTTCAGAATCATAATATCCGATTTCTCGCAACCTTCTTTTTTCACAGACTGTTGAATCTTTATTCTTTTGAAATGCTGAATGCGCCCCATCGTTCAACAGCCACAAAGACAAGTTTATCATGGAAACTACCGACAGTAGAAACATGGAAATCATGTAAATCAATCTTCTAGCCATAACGTCAACGTCTGGGAAATAAAACTACTATAGTATTAAGATACATCATCAAACAAGAAGATAAAACGATTTAGTCCGAAATCAGACACTATTTAAACTAAATGAACTGAAACTAGTACAATAAAATTATCTAATGTACTTTTTGTTAATTTAATACGAAATGTATCCAAGTTTGACAGTTTGACTGATTTTGAAATACCAGAGAAAGTAACAAATGTTTTTCACGAAGTTGCAATCTTACACTTATTGGTAAAATGACAAAAATAGACTCACCAGTATCGATGAAAAATAGCAATGCTGATCCTGTGTCGTATGAAATTAATGTCCTGGCTGTTATAGAGTTATGGACTGCCAACAAAAGTTACATGCATTCATACTCTAACGATTATACTAATCATAATATCCCACATTTCCACATTTCGACATAACTAAAACATGCAATCTGTTACAATTTGTATTGATAAGAAATTTCTTTGGCAAGTCACTTCTATAGACGCATTTCAATATCTTTTCTTCGTAATAACTGAAATGCAAATACATACGGGCAAATTTCCTGTGAACACATTACTTGATATCAAAGCTTACAATGTGAACTACCAACATGTGCCACTACACAACCAGGGAGATAAGCGTTCCCTCCCCACAAACAGTTCATGCACGCATGTGAAAAAACACAAATATTCGTAAACATTTTTGTTCTGACATGGGCAGGGTAGGACGAATTACGAATGGATACAGAGCTATTATAAAACATTTAATTTTGGTAGTCAATCGGTAAAATTGATATCGGCCTCAGTAAAGGTGCTAGTATACCTATGCAATAGTATACGAGGATGGTTCCACCTCATCTCGCTTAACTGATGTAAATGAAAACAAGAGTTTAGTTCTTTATTTACTAACCTTATTGTAAATAATCAGGATGTAACGGATGATGGTTTCACTGCGCAAGAAGATGTACATCAACAATTTAATGATTATATATTTATATTAGAAGTTAAGAAGGCAATCGACAAATCTAAGCTTAAAAAGGCTAAGGTATTGATAATATTCCTGCTGAGGTGTTGAAAAAATGACACAACTGTAGTGTTTTACATGTTTTACTTAATATTTGTTTTGACAAAAGTGTTGTACCATCTGTATGGAATAAATGTATCATTAATCCTGTACATAAATAATTTAATGCTGATGCTAGGGACCCTTTATCCTACAGAGGTATATCGTTGACATGTACTATGTATAAACTGTATTGTAACATTTTGATTGATAGACTCACTTGGTCTGAGGCTAATAATATTATTGTAGATGAACAAAATGGATTCCGGAAGAAAACGAGTACAACTGATCATATTTCTTCCCTTGTTAATCTTATTAATACCAGAAAGAAATTGAAGAAAAGTACTTTAACTGCTTTTATCTATTTTCGAAAGGCATATGACTTAATAAATAGATCTAAATTGCATGATACTGGTGTTTTTGCCAAAATACTGAGAGCTGTTAGATCTTTATACTCATCTGTAGACTCATGTATTAGAATTAACTTTTTTACTACTGACTGGTTTGATGTTCATTGTAGTTAAGTGCTATCATCGTTACCTTTTAATCTGTATATCGACGATCTTGCTCTATATCAAAGTCACTAAATATTGGTGACACTGTTGATAATGAAATTGTATGTTTACTTTTATGTGATGATGATATAGTGTTATTGGCTGAAAATTAACATGACTTACAACTTTTGTAAAATGGGCTTGATGACTGGTGTGGTACGAATGACATGTCGATAAATACTAGCAAAAGTAATATTGTACATTTCCGCGCAGAATCGTGTCCGTGCTCAGACTTTGTTTTTAGATATGGGCAAGATATTTTAAGTTATATTGCTAGATACAAGTATTCAGGAATTGTCCTGCATGAGCATCTAGACCTAAATGCTACAGCTAGGATGGTGACACAGAGCGCAAGTCGAATATGGGATTACTGATAGCCAAATGCAAGTTAATGGATGCGTACCTCATAACGTTTTTTACTAAACTGTATGACGTAATTGTTTGGCCAGTTATTCCTTACGGATCTGCTATTTTGGATCATAAGTAATTTTCTTGTATAAATGCTGTCTAAAATCGTGCCTTGAGATTCTTCCTAGGGGTGGGCAAGTATACTCCCAGTGCAGCAGTATCTGCGGAAATGTGTTGGGTTCCTCTTGTGGTCCGGCAATGGAAATCTGTCGCCATCTTTTGGGCTCGTCTGTCCCATACCAACACGTCACGACTAAATAAGCGTATTGCGCTATGGTCCTTGGCGAAAGCAGCTCACTGTTGGAACTGGTTTTATTTTGTTAAAAAGCAACTGAATGTTTACGACCTTGGTCCGTTATGTAATTTGACAGTTCCAATAGTTAAAAACTCCTTTGTCTCGAGGTTGAATCATTAACCATGGAGAGTTATACGGTGGTTCCGTACGATTAATAATATAGTGTGATTTTAGATCAGAATTATTTTTTAGAGTTGTGATATTTGAACCTACTTTCGTGGATTCTAGTAAGAATAATCAACTCACATTTTTAATTACTAGTCAACCATTAATAAGACAATGTGACAATTGTTTCAATATCATTAAACGTCGTGCAGTGGTTACCAGAAACAATCACTTTTTACGTTAAGAGAGATAATTCATCGCTTATTGTTGGATGATCAACATGAATATTCCACATCTTACACAGTACTTTCCATTTACAATGACTTTTTTATTTTTATTTCTTATTGTACTTTAAAAGGCGTTGGGAAGGCAAAAACGCGAGTAAGTAAATGTACTGTTTCTCTAGCCTAATAAAATGTCTAGGGTCACAGGGAGACATTAAGGTATTCGAAGTCTGATACGAAGTATTAAAGATTGAATCTTAAATATTGTCATTCTTTTGTATATCCATTAAGACATATACAGGTGAATTTTAAAAAAAACTGTTACCGTCAGTTAAGAGAGTTACGACCATTTTTGTTCCTCTACCACTGACGTAAAATATTACCTTAAAATCAAATGAAGACACCTGTATGGAAATTGACCTACCTCATTAACAGATGATACAATAAATGCCTCGGAAAACCCATAGCTAGCGAACTGCATTTCGATATTTTTTACACAAAGGCCTGTATCCTTCATAATTTTGGAAAAACTTACCTTGTTGACAAACAATATCGGTGCTCAAAACGAGGAACGGAAGTTCCTCACAACACTTTTGCCGAAGGATGAACAATTCGTTACTTCGTTCCAATGTTTACTAAATAGTCCAGTCATATTAAAATATGGGGTAGGACTAAATGGTACAGAATTAATTTTGTTATAAAATGATCATGCATAATTATAATAACATACATAGAAACAAAATAGGCGAAATTCTGAGCAGTTTGAACAAAATAAATAAGCTTTTCATTTTCGGATAATTTCAATATCCGAAAACCACTACAGTTGAGTATTAAATTTGTTTTTAAAATGTATCATAGACAATCAAGAATATAAAATGTTAACAATTTCCGAGATAGGATAGACCAAGGCTGTACCTACCAAGACGCACCGTATGCACGTGCGAACACTTGCAGTAAGAAATGAAAACATATACCAAAAAAAGGTACACACTTTTGCCAAAAAAACTACAGTCATTTTAATTTTTTCTTTGTCGTAAAAATTTGACCCTAGGAACGCCTCTGTGAACTATTGTCTAGAAACTAGGACTGGGAATTTTATTCCAATATTCGGAACTTCGACGAATATTCGAACATGAAAAATGAATTCAAATATTCGAAAAAAAATAATATGAAATTTCAACGTCTCGAGCCAGTTTGAGTAGCAAAAAATGTTTAAAAAATCGGTCGTTAAAAGGTTAATAAATTCGATAAAAGTCGGTCGAAAATTGGTAAATATCCACAATATGTCACAATCTAACTGTTTGTTGTTCGCACCATTCTCAATACCCAAATAAACACGACAAGATAACCAATAGCCCGGAGCGATCATTGATTAATCAGTTCAACTGATAATTAGTCCAAACACGTGGTAGACAAGAATAAAACTTAATGCATTGGTCTTTTGCGTTAAATGATGTGCTTGCACCATATATATTAAAAATATAAATCACTGTTAATTACACGTGATTATGCTACGAGTTAAGGACTTCAAACGTCAGTCCGTGCGCAGATTACACGCTGCCAAATTTTTTGTTCATTTAAGTATCATTTCGGTTTAATCAAAGGCGGCAAGTTGTTTTAAAAGTCGTTGTCAAAGATATTAAGAACGCCGATATTCTTTGGCCCAGTTTTGGAGCCCTTTTTTTCTGTAAATAATCGTGTAAGTTGTAACATTGTGCCCAATACGCGTCATCATCAAATTGACAGGTATTTATATAGCGACATGTTTTGCTCAATGGAAATGAAAAACTTTACTTGGAAACAATTAATTCTTGCAAATGTAAATGTTTTAAAAAGAAATGTTTTGACTCATAATTTCTGTTGATAAAATATAAACACGTTACTCGCAACTCGTTATAGTTACCTCCCTTCATTACTTGTACGTATAAGCAACCAACGGAACAAAAGCACATGTACGTTTTTTTCTATCAAGCGTAATGTCGACAGAAATATTCATAACATCTAGAATCAATAAAAAAAATATACAATACCACTGTAATTAGTTTTCAATAAAAAAAATAAGTTCATAGTTAAGCTCTCTACTGAAACATGCATAATATTCGGATGCAACCGATTTCGAACACGATGTATAAGGAACAGACACGTTCATCGGATTAGAACAAACTAGCCATGAAAATGAATATATTCGAATATCATAAATTATATTCGTTCCCAGCCCTACTAGAAACCGATAAATCAATGCTTATAACTTTAAGTACATGAATTGTAGTGTTTTGGACAGACTTTGAAATAATTGACATGATCCGGTCTGGAACATTGAAGTAAAAATCATGATGAACACCTATCTTCCTAAGACGATACGTATATTCTTATATACTAGTAAATATTATCGTAAAATGTGTTTAATTGACATTGTTATCCGTTTACGATCATACGATATTCTAGTCTGTAAGTCGACATGTAATACTTGTATTACATATTATTAAGTAAAGAGACCTGCTGCTACAAAAAATCTGTTGACATACCAAAGAAAATGATATTACAAAAAAAACACAGTTGATCAACAATATCAATAATCTATTGCTGCCATTGACAAACATACGTTAGAACGCGATTATTAATGAAACTGGTAGTCAGTGCAGTACTTTTTCACATGAGTTGACAAGTTGTTCACTTCATAAAATTGCATAATTATATATACAATGTATATGTATTCTCTGTGGTCAAACAGAACAACTTTTCGTTATTTTTATTGTTCCATTAACGAATTAAGACCTTCTTTCCGTGGATTAAGGTAAATAATTCATCTCAAATTTTACATGAAGGTGTTTATAGATGAAATAAGTTGAAATCAAATTCAGGAGAGTACATCAGAGGATCATGATATCCCTATAGCACACTCTTCAGTGTAAACACAATGAGAGCCTCTTCTAAAACGCCGACACTTTTTAATTCCGTTTTCTTGAATATAGTTCAATAAATTGACTTGAAACTGAACATAAAGTTGTTTAGCTACATTAGTGTCACAGACATTATAAAATCTTTCAACCGTTACGATCCACTGACACTTGTTTAGAAAAAATTACCCCACCCACCACGGTCGCTCTTGCCATCAATACATATAAATGCCAGAAGATAACCAGCTCTAAACGAAAGTAGAACATATTTTTAGGGTTTTTCAAACAAATATTGCACTTGCGTCATAATTTTTAGCTTCTATGCACAATTAGATCTTTTTTTATTCGAACGACACCGCTCTCGCACCAAAACTTGCACATACAAGTGTAAATTCCGACGATTTCCAATTAATTTAGTATCGGGGGCTATTGCGATCGAGAAGATGCTATTTTTAGACATTTTAAAGCGTTTCCGCCTGGCCTAGCGTCACGTAAATGGTCAATATCTAAACAGATTTGTCGTTCCTGTCCAATATGCATACACATCAGTTTGGAACCCAAATCGAATTTCAGTTTGGGACAGTCTTTTGTGCAAAATGTGGACTTCAAAGCATTGTGCGTCTTGGTAAGTATTTTATGAAATTCTTTATTACTTAAAAATTTATTACGAGTTTTATTAGTAATAAAATTAAACAGGCTGGTGTCAAATAAACATTGTTTTGTTCATATTTCATTTAAAGAAAAAAAAACTTTAAATCAGAATTTAGTGATTTACCATCAATTTATTTTACTTAGCTAGGGGGTATGTTAATAATTAAGGGTCGACTATAAAGTCTGTCATCGCTGGTGTGACAATCATCTTTTATCGTCATTGATTGCAATTAATTTTATTTTTGCAGTTATTTCATATACATGTATGTTCTTTTTGTTTCTCAATTATTGCTCAAAGGTTTGTACTAAAACTATCGATTTAAATAAATTATCTTAACATTAAATGCATCAAATAAATTTTTTTACATTTAAATCATTAGTTGTTAAAGTCCCATAAGCATATAAATTTATTGGTCGTAGTAGTTTCTGTTTGTTCTATAACAGAGGAATCCGGGGCGTTTTCCTCCCGTGAGTACATTATAGCAAGAAAAAAAGTTTCCGAAACCACTATCGTATTTTTTCAATATCATTGAAAAAAATACTATTTATAGAACTGCTGTATTTTCCCACAATTATATTATGCACACGGCATGAAGTGACGTCACGCGCTCTATATATTTCATGTTTACAAAAGCAAAATTCACAGCGAAATTAATATTTTTAGAAGAAAAGGGGCTTGTTTCGTCGGTAATAATTATCTTGGGAAAATACCAGCAATTGTTTTTTTTGTTTTTTTGCATATTTTTTTTTATAGCAAAAAGCAAATGGGACTTTAATAAAGAGAGTCTATATAACCTTTTTGAAGTGTCTGGATAAATTTATTGTAATATATTATTAGTGTGTGTAACAGTGAGTCATTTGTGGAATTTCCGAAATAGTGTTGTATTATTCAGTGTAACAATGTCTTATTCGTGTTTAGAGTGGCGTCCAAGGCAGCACAGTGTATCTTGTGGTGCCTGTGATAATGTGGCAACACAGATCATGCAACACCGGTAGTTAAGTTTTTGCTTTTTTTTTCGGTTTATATATTATTATGTATCATGTCTATATTTACTACTTATTATTGATGCTAAATATAATGACTCACTTTATAGCCATATATAAAATATGTATACTTTGTATATAGAATTTACAAACAAAAGGAGAAAAATACTTACAAATGCATATATTAAAGTTATATATTAAAGTCCAAAACACCTTGTAAGAATTGAAAATAATAAAATACTTACAAATGTGAAATATTTAAATGTCCAAAACACCCGAAATTCAACCGACACTCCGTTTTAACACAAAACCGATATGTCCAGGTAATATCAGCCCCTTACACTGCGTTATCGTAGTTACGAAATGCAGGGAAGCAGACATACGCGCTACTAGTCTAATTGTCGCCTTCTTACTAGACTATGGGGCACCAATACCCCCCCCCCTCCCCCCCCCGGAGGCATTTTTCTACAGTATGTTTTTCTGAAAGTGTATGGAAAGACCTACCAAATCCCAGTGTCTACCATCTGGATGTTGGGGCTTTACTCCGTTACCGCCATCTTGGGGCGTTACCATAATTGAAATTTTAAAGTTAACACAATACCGCAAAGAGATCAAAATAATTTGTGTTAAAGGCTTTGTAATTATGATTATAAGCACAGAGAATGTAAACAAGAGTGTAGAAATGTTAAACTCATCATCAAATGTGGTATAATTTACGTTACCAATATCATATCACTGCAATAAGGTCACATATACTCTAAAATATTCGATTATCATCATATACTTACTGTTTCTGGATCGAGCAGAACACTATCTAATGAGTAAATGGTACTCAATTGTATTATATGTTGACAGGGTGAAAAAAAGGTCACAATAATGCAGAAAATATGTGTATATTATTAACCGCATGCGTTACCAAAATATAACTATGAACATAAGTGCATGCATAACTAAACCTTGATATTTTTTGCATCAGACATTATAAAATCTAAAGTGGCATTCAGGCTTAAATTAAAAAAAAAACATTTCATTATAAAATTTTCATATCAATCAATCAATCAAATCAAAGCAATCAGTTGTAAATAAATAAATAATTTCATTAATCAAATAAATATTTAATTTAGTCTATCAATTTCATAGTAATTTATAGATATGTTTCTTTTTTCAATGATTATGCAATTTTAACCTGTGACCTAGCAGTGGCCATGATATCGTAATTGTGCCAGTGGTTCTCTTGACAAAGTGACGTCTGGGAAACACTAAAACCATGCTCTATGGGAGCACAAGCCCTCATCGAAGGGTTAATTACCCCTGCCAAGATTTGAAGAAACACAACCTTTCACACAGAGTATTTCAGCATAACATAATAACTCAGATACGAGCAGAACGTAACGCATTTGGCCTGCTTATGCTCCTGTCAGTTCAACATGACATAGACCTGAAGCTTACCTGGTCATTTCTTCTAGGTCGAGTGCCTTATATTGAATCACCAATAGAACCAACAACTAGCCATTCTACAGAAGCGCATCCTATGTTGTTAATGGTAACGCCTAATTGGGTAACTGCAGAGTCTAATAGCAGTTCCGGACACATTCGAGCAAGTAGTTGAGGCGATTTCTTATCAGTTGCCTAAAACGTCTCGTGTATACTTTATATCAGACACTTCAAACAGTCTATTAAATCAGATGAGTGCCGATGACGTTTGGCAGCTCCAACGTTCTTGCTCTCAGGTAAAAAAAGCAATAACTCCATGAAATCGGATGGGCTTCATATCTAATGACGACAATAAGGCACAGTCAATAAAGCTAATCTTTGAGCAGTCTTATAGAGATGGCGTCACAGTCACACTAACTGAGATTCAAAGCACTGACATTACAGTCTGGAGCAAAGTTTAAATGTGTTAGACAAAACCATCGTTAAACCATTTAAAGGCCTGTGTTATCATCATTTTGAATTAAAATTTGAATGTCAAGTTACATCATTTGACCAATTAACCACAATTACCAAGGAAAAGCTATCATGTGTCAATACGCAATCTCACTAATCTCAGAGACAATATGGTGTTCCAGCGCTACTTTACTGAATAATACTATTTTCAATATGTAGTGAATTTCGTTACCTCAACAGTTAATGATGAAACGGAGGAAAAAAACAGAATCCTGCATATATCTCCAACTTTTATCAAAACTGCAAAGTCTGCAATGTATACTTATACTATTTTTCAAAGCGGATGTATATGCGTCACGTAATTGCAATTAGAAAAAGTAATGTATAGCTATAGGAGCTTTGCTCCTATAAATGAAGATTACATGACACTATTAGCCAATTTCCCACGCATGTTTGTTCGGATGAACTTAACAGTGCCATTGAGACATTTGTATGTGTGTTGTTTGGTCATTAAAAATACGACATCAATAAACTGAGGTATGACAAGTATCAAAGCCATGGTTGTGTTCTGAACGCTTTAAGTGGTATGGACATGAGCTTACTCACTCCCTGCAGATCCCGTCTCGTATGTTCAGTGTGTTACGGATAGTTATAAGGTGTATATTTGGACCCATGCAAAGAGGGCAATCTTGATCTTCTAAAAGTGGATGAAAGTGGTTGGAAATTCGGTCCTGACAACATGCTGGAATACAACTGTCAAAGGCTAGCGACACAGAAGACACTGATGATAAAAACGACATTGAGCTCATTAGTATGGTCGATGCTGTCTATGACACAGAAAAGTGATGAGGATTTGTGAAATTCGTGAACGTTTGCTATCAGAACAACAAAAATACCTTGATGACAATATGTACAGCTAATGAAATCTGACATAACATACAATATTGCACTTAAGTATATATATAAAAATAATCATGTAACAAATGGTAACGTAAATGACACATACATGTGTGTCAATGGCACAATGTTTTATTGCACTGTCGCTGTCATTGTAAATTTGATTGTTTCATAGATACATATTCTTAGAATACATTCGATGATGATTTTATAACAGTTTCATAGAAATGTTGTTACTCGTTTATGAATAATTTCAAACGTAACACAAATAAAACCATGTAACGTAAAACACAATCAGTGATGAATTTAAAAAGTTGGAATGTTAATATTCATGTACGTATTCCCAGTAACTAAGTATAAACATTTTGTATATCAAATCAATGTTTTATGCATTGTAAAGTGTGTTAAACACTTATCGTGATAAAGGTAACGTTATGTAACGTAAACTACTATTATCCCAGTCAAACTTTACAACATTTGTAACTAGAAATGTTTTCCAGTTATGGGTATTAATGAATGCATCATGATTACCTATCACTGTATACCTATTTGATCATAGCATGTGATCACAGTAATATAAATGATTTCCGTGTAACACGTATACTTTTATATGTAACGTATTTTACGTAAAATGAAGACATAAACGAGCATTCAATGAAAGAAAAACATGCACATATGGTAGTATTTGCCTAATATGAATAAAAACATTATTTACGACTGCTTTTGTGTTAATTTAACATATACAACTGTCATTTCCTTGTCATTTTAGGGTAACGTAAATTACAGGGCATATATAGTGCAATAAAGTGAAAAACATGCATTTGATCGATAAGTAAAGCCGCTGCTAACTTATTATGGTCAAAGGAAATGTTCAAATTGATGAATTATTGAAAATATCTAGAATAAGACTTCTAACAAAATAAAATTATTGTCAAACGTAATTTTCGGTAACGATAATTAGCATGCTGTAGTTCACAAACGCCCCAACGCCCAGATTGTAGACACTGAAAAAATGATCAGCAGGCATGGAGCTTTCAAAAAAATGGTGTCTACAAAAATGCCTCCGGGGGGGGAGGGTTTCGCCAAGTAGCCCATAGCCTATACCGTTTTCGTGACAAATGTTCGATCGCAACAGCCCCCACAGTACAAAGCGTGAAAAAGTTGGAATTCTACGATATTCAGTTTAGTAGACAGTGGAAAGCGTGTCAGTTAATAAAGAAAAGCAGTTTTAGATAAGCAAAACGGGATTCCATTGTAAGTTTAGCTTTCGTTTGGTTGAAAAACTCAGAAATATGTAAACTTTCGTTTAGAGCTGGTTATCTTCTGGTATGTATCGATAGCAAGAGCGACGTACCGTGGTGGGTGGGGTAATTTTTTCTAAACATGTGTCTGTGTTACGATCCAGCAGTTTCGCAACTGGTGTGCGCACAATCACCATTTTACATAAGGAAATGCTGGTAAGCTTAAATATCGATTTTATCAGATATCATCCTAAAATCAGATAATTAATAAACGTTTAAAATTGAAATCATTATATTCAAGAGCGCGGTCGCGCAACTGGCATGTTTCAAGCCGGACATTCACTCAGGCGCATATTAAGTTAATAGGATTTTATCTAGATAACGATATTTTTACTGCAAAAAAAATGAAGCCATTTACAATAAATTAAAATACAACTGTACAGTTGAGTTATTTTCTTTCGGAGTCGACCAGCAGCCCCTGGTAATCTCCATGTTCTGGAGTAGGCCCTTGTGCATGATGTTTATTGGTTTCATTGGGTTTTAAGGGTGATCACTCATGAGCTTTTGTGGTATAAAGTAGTCTTAAGCTAAATGTCGTAAAATTTCAATTTGAAATTATTATATTTTTTATCATCTAATGTAGTCAACAATGTTATTTAAATGCATAAATAATTTCAAAGTGGCATTTTCTACATCGCAAATTTTTACTGCTTTTACGGCATCCGACCAGATTACGGCAGTCAATTTAGTTTGTCTGTATATATACAACAACCATATGCCGTTCAGTATTTATCAGTTAAAGGTTGTTAAAGGGGTAGGTTCACTTAGGGCCTAAAATGGCCCTGTGCCACATTTCCTTGATATTTTGACAGTATAATATATTGGATGTTTCTTCATCAAAAACATGTTTCCAAATTGTTCTGAAATGAGTATTGTTGCCATAGCAACTAAACTTTTATTAAAAATAAAAATTGAAAACCCTCAAAATCTCTGTTCCATGGCCTCAATGTTCTTTTTATTAAGTGTATATGATTGTTCATGACGACTAAAGTGACAAGATATTTTTATTCCATGGTTACTATGGAAACGTGGAAGTCACGTGACTGGGCATAGTATAGCGCTGTTTCGTGTTTATATCGATGATATACGAATTATTTTGACAAAATTTATACAGTAGAAAACATAACATACATATATCAAGAATGTGTGAAGAAATCATTTACGTAACGCTAAAGGTTTTCGTAATATGACGTAATTAGTGTGCCCTCCTACATAGTTACATCACAGATAATTTCATCAAATATCGAAAGGAAAAAAATCGTAAAAAGGTCTCTGCCGTTCAAAATTAACTGGCAATTAAATTTCAACATCTAATTTCGCAATTACGCTAAAAAATACGGATAGAAAACACCTTGGAATGACAATAATCGAATATGAAAGTACCATACCACACACGACGATCCGTCATCCTCGCCTAGTACCGTTCGAATAACTGGAAATTTAAATATGAAGTCCCACACCCGACACATTTATATTTTGCATATGTGTTGTTAACATTCTGACTGATAATTGTTCAAAGTTTCGTGGTGTCGGTTGGAGGACTTCATATTAAAATATCGAAAAGATGTACGAGGGTGTCATATCAGTTCCCAGCAAAGTTGGTCGAAATAATTACATTGTTTATTGTATATTGTTTTGGATGAATACTGAACGATAGATGACATGCAATTAAGAATGAATAATAAAACTAGCCTTTACTATATTAGTTAAGTTCTGTCAAATAAGAAAATCTCCGACAAATCTCCGTCGAAGCCAAATAAACCGTTTATCCGATTAATGTATCAATATCCGAATCGCTATTATTGTTAACAAAGGGAGACATGTCGGTTGTTTACAGACGCAGCGTTCTTTGTACAGCGTCTCGTAATACGGACGGTTATTGAAGTAATAACTGAAGATAAATCGACGAGTCAAGTAAGTATTTGATCTCCCTTGAGTGATATGTTCATGCGTTCATGATACGAGGCTATAGGTCTATATATGTAAGGTTAAATAGCCTCATTTTGTATGCATACTGTAGTTCATGATGCCGCGCGCTCAAGACATTCCATTTTGATGACGTAACAATACTTTGTGTCATGTTGTGCAGGGCCGTAGGAAGCGGGGAAGGAATGGGTCAATAAATTCGATTGCAATGATAATTAAAAGTTCAAAAGTCACTATACCCCCCCCCCCCCGGTAAGACTGTTTAAAGTCAAAATTACCCCCCCCCCCCCATTTGAAATTTCTTCTTACAGGCCTGTTGTGACCCAATGCTAGATTCTAATGTTTTAATGCTTTAGCAAATCTAATATTATTTTTTTATTATCTATTGCATTTAGTTTTTATCATACATGTTTGTGAATTGTATGCAGGTGAAACTAAAATATAAATAATGAGTCACTCAGTCATAAAATCCATGGTCTTCACTGGGGTTTGAACCCTTAGATAGATTTATTTCGACATAAAATGAACATTTACATGGCAATAATAACATTAAAACATACAAAAACAGTAAATTGATACATGTATACGCATGAATTAATAAAAACAGCCATGTAAAATCAACATTAAATGTCAAGGATTATAACACAAGAAAGGGTTCAGAGGAACCCTTATTTCCATTGTGGTCCTTGATATATAGTGTTGTATGACATAGGAAAATATCACATTTGGGAATAAATTATATGAACAGGTATATATTAAATAAATAAAATTACTTATCACAGTTAAACAGCTATTACTATTATAGTAAGATAAATAGAACATTGTAGACAAACATGTAAAAATTTGATAAAAATGAAAAATAATACTTCGAATGAGTAAATATTATCCTATTTGCCATAAATAAATACGATAATGCTGATTATAAATTAAGAATGATAATAAAAAATTAAACATGCTTATCACAGTATATTTATATATATAAATTAACAATGAAATAATTATAATGTTTTGATGTTATGATGAAATCAATACTGCACAAACAAAGAGAAGTAATCTGTTCAAATTGCCATGAGAAATAAAAATATTTTACTATCTATCTGAAAATATGGAAATATAAAGACATGTTTAAAACAATTGAATCGAGAAGCTAAATGGACTGTAAAAAATGTTCCTTGACCCTTGATTTAAAAGCAGATGTGGTTCCAGAATCCCTTATATATTGGGGCAAGTTATTTCAAAGAGAGTACCCCATATAGGCAAAAGACCTTTTGCCAAAACCTTTGACAATAGGAATAACAAATCTCTTGTTGTCGGACACGTTATCACAAATACCGTCAGAGTTAGGACTAACTTTCACTCTGAACCTAGTTGAATAATTATGCACATAAAACCCTTGATCCCCAGCACTGTATAGGCACTCAACCATGTCACAAAATAGATAACCCAATAGCAAGGCTGTTGAAATTGGCCAGTGTTCCTACAAGTTCTAATATTGTATGAAATTAATATGGACTATTGATGCAGTAGTGAGGATACATAGGAATGTCTACCATTTGTCAGATGTACTGCACTGTAGTGAATTTAGTGTTCATGTTGTTGTCACAGAGGACCATGATTTTTTAACATCATTGTAAAACATGTATAATTTTATAATGCCAGTACTGTATGGATTACAAATATTCATAAACTCTATTATAATAGTATCTCAGCATAATTGAATTGCATATATTTGTCTTCTTTCAGAATCATATTATGTTAGTTCAGATGTATATGAAGTGTAAGCAGTTCTGGGCCTTCTGATAGTTAACTAGTAAGTATGCGTATGGTCATAATACCCCCACAAATGAAGTTTGACAGGGGTATGTTGGAGTCACTCTGTCGATGAGGCAGTTGGTTGGTCTGTCCTCATTCAATATCACAAGTTTGTGGAGCGAACTACTTCCACATTCCTGAAGCAATTGCAGTGAAAGTTCAAATATGTCATCACCATGGAGTGTAGATGTACAAGACATAATTTTCATGCCCGGTGATTCACTCATTCCAGAGTTATTTGTCCTTGAACTTAGCCATGTAGTAATCCGTATACTATTGCATTCTTAGACTATAGTGTCAAAGCGATGGTGGGGGTATATGTCACTTCTGTTACAAAGGCTTTGAGCAGAGCGCTAGTTCAAAAGATGTTTAGTTTCTCAAGAACTTCTTCAAAAGACAAAAACAGAAACATTTTTATCTTCCTTAAACCATCTTTTCCCATTTGTACTTGATTTTTATCTAAAATGAGAATTTTTCTGAAATGTATATGAGGATGAGTGTTTAACTGATACTTAGTTTGTACATCTCATGATGTGTGTGCATAACATAAAAAATGAAATTATAGTGTTAATCAAATGCTATTTTTCAAAATCTCATTGAATCTGGTAGATTGGTGATTTATTTAATTTGTCTTTATATTATATTTTCAATATTTTACCTGTCAATTATTTCTCTTTCAAATTTTTTGAGTCATAACAAGTATTCAACACTGATCAGAGGAATTTCAATATACTGCTATGATGAAGCCATTAACATGCAATATACTGGTTATTACATGTGGTGACTGGGATGTTTTCATGAATGTGTCACTATGAACAGTATTTCCAATAATGTACAAAATTGAAACAATTCAGATTAATAACATTAAAATTGTGTGCATTGTTGAAATATATATATATATATATATATATGAACTTTACACTGAAGATATTTAATCAAATTAATGCATATCAACTTTTGTACTGTGTATGTTCATTGGTAAAACCCTTTTGACATATTGTATGTATTGTTTGCATGTGAAATAAATGTAGATTGCTAAAGTACACATCAGAGATTCTTATTTACTTACACAATGATTATACAATGAGTTTTACACTCAAATTCAATTTATACATAAAACTGGTACAAGAAAATCGAGGGTTCAACGCAACAGTGTCGTAACTCATATTGAAATAAGAACAAGTTACGACAGTGTTGCGCTGAGCCCTCGAAATATCAATACAATGTACTACATGTACATTAACATCAAATATACTGCAATATTAACCAAGTAGAATATTTCTAATGTCAAGCAAAAATATTCTGCTTTTTGGAGGAAAATCAATGCATTCCATTGCAAAAAATATCTGAATGCAATACAAAGTAATGCTATACTATTTATTGCTGAACTATCAATGAGGGAATTTGGCACAGACATTTTGTCATAAAAAACCTGTCCCTTAGTTGCAATGGTAACTGAATTGGAATTATTAATTTCAAGAATGTTGGAAATGACATCACAGTTTCTACAAATAAATTGTTTGATGTCCAAATGAAGGGAACATAAGGTGAAATACATTATATTAGACAAAATATTACTTTGTTTAAACTGCTCATATAAAATAATTCAGTTGCCATGGAAACAAAATATCTAAGAACATTGCTATACAATGTAATTTCATTAAATCGCATGGATTTATGAAAATTTATGTGACTAAATTGCATTTTTGAAGAAAACTCAAAAATGAGATTTTTAAAAAAATAATTTCAACAGGTTACCATGGCAACTAAAATAATATATATATAAATATTGAACATATCCCTGTCTCTGTCATATACAACAAAAATTATCACATTTCGTCCAATCATTATATGTAAAATGGTGTTTTTTTTTCAATTTCTAGCAAAAAAGTATTTATGTTGCCATGGCAACGCTTCTTACAGTGGAGCTTTAAAAATCATGTTCCCTTCAAATATGATGAATAGTGAACATAAAATGAGATTTTGGACAGAATTTGACACAGGGCCATTTTTGGCCCTAAGTGAACCTATCCCTTTTGTATGAATACATTTATATAACCTGGTTTGCAAATATATTTTTCCTAAAACTTGTAAAAAACATTGTTTATTTCTTTTTATCGTTCATATTGAAATATTTGCTGTTGTAAAACGGTGGGTGGGGTAAGTTTTCATCAAGTTTAGCATTATGAACACATATCCGTTGAAAAATATTCATCCAAAATTCATACAAGTACATCAAATATTGTTTCTGATTATGCATATGTGGTTATTTATACAACATGCAGTGGTTTTGTCTTGAAAGTGGTCATTAACTAAGGAAATATCCAGTTTTTGCTGAAAAGAAAATCTAAGAGACATAATACTTCACATGATAACTTTCTTATATGAACATGGACATGTGCTTTTCATGTCATATTTTTAATTGGTGTTTAACCTACTTCAGCATAATCAATGTCATTCAAAATCCTTGTTACTCCTTCAATATGTAAAAAAATGTATAAACATTATTCATAACCCTTATTTTTTAGCCATTTTATAGATCTTAATTTGGTAAATAACTCAGTGTTTGAAATAGTACACAGTCAAGAAATAGGCATAAAGTGGACATTTAATCCTTTAAGTTTCTTCTACATTCAGGCTGTGATACAACCAGTACATTTTTTAAGTGATTTGGTTAATACTTACTGAAATATTTGGTTATTTATCTACCCACACCCCTTTTTCAAAACCATTATTAGTAAAATTACCGATTTTGGGTATATCATTAAAAAGTAATTAATCATGGACATATACTTTTCATACTAAAAACTGAATGACAACATGTTATTCTTCAAAATTAAATAAGAATTGAAACATCCTTGTTACAAGAATTTTTTTCGATTTTACGAGTGATCACCCTTAAGCCATTTTCAACATTATTTTAGTCATATCGTGGCGGGCAGTTATCCTAACCAGCTTTCCTGGACTTCAATTAGGCCTTATCCAGTACTAACCACATTCTATCCGTAAGCTTCTGTCAAGCTAACCCACAGAATCGAGAGGTGGAGGACACTTTAACATCGGATGTAATATCTTCAGTCAAACTCCTTGTGCAGGAATGGGGAATATTCCCAAATGGGTAATCCGGACAATGTGCTTTCGGTGAGAGAGAGAGGGGTATGTGTTCACAGGGTTTACTTGGACGAACAAACTGTTCCATGACGCATGTACGTACTAACTGTGGTCAGTTTTTCATAAGGAACTCAATATAAAACAAACAAAGACCAAGGATGTAGTCAGTTTCGACTGAAGGGGTGTTATGTTTTGGATTGAGGTATAGAATCAGTGGGCCGCGGTCGTGATCCAGTGGTTAAAGACTTTGAACAGCTACTATATAAGTGACCCCCCCCCCCCAAAAAATACACATGTGGTCTAGTATCTTAATTGTTTTATTGCCCCTAATCAGATAAAACCAGTCTGGTCACGGTCTGTAGACTTGACACCTAGTCAAAAAGTGGGGTAATAAATTTTATTGATTTACAGTGATAATAAGTTTATGACTGAATTGCTTTTGTTTTTATAAGCATAGAGTAACAGAATATGTAAACAGGTGCTAGTCTATCAATGACCCTGTCTGTTTTATTACCCCCTACTGTGGAATTAGGGGACTGTCTGGTCCATAAGTCACATGCCTCGCATTCCTGGTTCAATGACTTTAAGTGTGCTGGACTTGTAACCCGGCGATCAAGGTTAGAATCCCGGTCGTAACGGGTTGATTTTGATGTCGATTTTCCTCCATATGTGGAAAGCTTGCCTGCTCCATATGGAAGGGTGAGTTAGTACTGGTTAGATTGCAATCCAGGAAAATTTGTAAGGTTTATTGGCCGTCGTATATCACTCAAACGTCGTTGAGCGTAGCCAATTTAGACTCCAAGGGCAATTGTTGAATTTAGACCCTGGGATCATTACACATAGCGAAGTATAGGCATTTTCGTTTTGGAGAAAAGTTAATATCATTTTTAACGGTTGCTTTTAAATTGTTAACTTCAAAATATATTAACTAGATTTTCAGCAATCCGAAAGAGATGTGCTTACTTAAGGGTCATATTTGTAAAGGTCTGTAAAATTTTAGAAAAGCCTTAGACGGTCCCACCAACTAGCAAAATATGGTTGAAAAAACTTTTAATAACGAAACCAATAGTAATTATCAGAATTATGACGAAATGTCTTAGACAATTCTTCATCCTGTAATAAATGCACGTAAAAAGATATTTAAGTTATGCTTAACGAAAGTTATAATAATATAAACACTTGATCTAGTATAATCATCACAAAAAACGACAAAATTGACGAATTGAAAAAAAATATTAAAAAATAGAAAATAATTTCCGAAAAAGTACTATCACTGTCTCACGCTGATATGTTCACAACAGGACAATATCGTTACCAACTGCGCTGCGCCAACAGTTGATGTATTTACCGGTATTTGGTTATTGTATACACACCTTATAAATTATGTCTAATGATAATTTGACAACGGTTTTACTTCGTAAAAGTGGACTCGACCACTTGCAATGTCATTTACTACACTCCGCCCACTGCAGCTATTAAAATAACGCATTGAATTTAAACGCCTGCTAACAATCAGTCGTAAACTGAATTTTATGTGTATATGATACTTATTGCAACAAGATCGGATACAATAAAATGTATATGTTTCAGACAATAATATTTCTTGGCTGTTTTGGATTTATATGTAGTTTGTCGTGTTCTTCAGAGAATGATTGCATTACTTGTGTATCTAAAGATTCCTGGATACCACTTATAGAATTCAGCTGTGGCTGGTGTCCTCTTACTAAAACATGTCATGATGTTGGATCGCTGTATAATCAATGTACTTATCGTGATAGTATTACTATTACAGCAGAATGCTACGAAACACATTCCGGTGTCTACGACCCTGATAATGCCTACTTAAACATTCTCCTGTCAGCAGTTGCTTACTCAGATCATCCTCAAGAATGTGTGGACAAACTTATACCAAGAGGCGGTTTTCAGATTGTTCATGCAATAGGCAAGAAATGCAGCAGTTTCCTATTTGATTACAAAGAATGTTTTGCAATCGTTGCAGTATCCGATTATTCAAAACATATTATTGTGGCATATCGTGGTACCAGTAGTAACAGTCAATTATTCGATGAATTTAAGAGTACCATTTTCCAAAAACAATCCTTTAAATCAGGAGGCAGAGTCCACCAATATTTTAAAAATGCCTTAAATCAGTTGTATCCCTGTGCAAGTAAAACCATACGGGAGATGCTTGCATCAAAACCAGATTATGATGTTGTTATCACGGGGCACTCTCTCGGGGGAGCGATTGCTTCTCTCACGGCAGCGTCATTAGTTCATGACAATATTGTACCCGAGAACAAACTTTCTCTTTATACCTTTGGCCAGCCAAGAGTTGGTGACAAGCGATTCGCCCTGGCTTTCGATAAGCTTATTTACAACAGCTGGCGTGTTGTCCATTATAAAGATCCTGTCCCTCTCCTTCCACCGAAGATAGATCTTCAGCCGGACAACTCACCACTATATCATCATAGAACTGAAATCTACTACCCAGAGGCCAAAATGCAGTCAAACTCTACGTTCAATGTATGCAACAGTAATGAAGATCTTAAATGTGCCGGAAGCAACAACTTCCTTGCCTCTCTTGTTCGGTACCACACCAGCTACTTCGAAGTTGACGTTGGTGGGGCATGTAAAAACCTCGGTGCTGGAAGGCGTAAACGGTCGGCAGACGGTCATGAAATATCTGATATGGCTGAGCTTTTCTCCAATAATACATGTAGGAGGATTGATCTTGGTGATGATGTTAGTGGAAGCTTGAGAACAACTTATCATGAATCATGTCGGTTACTTAGTGCCTGCCTCGTCTTGATCTTTTATGCAATCGCTTGAAATAAGGGCTAAAATGACTCTTTTTTCGGAAACTGATTCGAAATTATGCGGATGACTAATATCTTAAACTGAGAATAATTATTGGGATAGCTACAGGCGACATTTTTGTGAAATCGACTCTAAACTTATAAAAGAATTATGCACATAAACACTGATGAATAATTAGATATAGAAATACACTGTAGAGGTTATTTCCAACAGAATCCAATGATGATCCAGAATCCAAAGACTACATTTCTTTGGAGAACTTTTAACATTAATTCAAGGAACGAATTGGTATCAAACCACTCATCTTATATGTATAATTTTCTTCATTTTTTAAATATTCGTTACGACTGTCAGCGTGTTCATTAAAATAGAACTGGTTTTATTTTGCTTCAATATTACGAGACCTTAGTAACATTTTTTGCATATTTCGAATTGTATAAAACATATCACTGTGATCCGCTTTGCGTCGCTTGTAATGTATTGGTAAACAATTGAAATATGACCGATAACTATTACTCGTTCCTGATTATTTTATTACTAGTAGCCATCATTTACTATATAAACGTATGGACAAAAGCCTTGTCCGGTCAACAAAAAATACAATACTTTCTTTTGTTTTTTATTGTACATTGATGAAAATGGTACTATTGGAAAGAAGCTACGAGTCATTCATTGGTACAACTTGCTACACCGGTTTCAATAATAGACGATATAAAGTAAGCTGAATTATAGAGACGTAGCTTTACTGGTTTTAAAATAATCACAGAATTCCGAACCGTTCAAGAAGTTTGTCCTCAAATATAGTATCATGTTTTGTTTCATATTATGAATTCCCATGTATGCAGTTTGATTTACTTAGCTCCATACGATATCTCATATATTTAGTTACATATACAATACATTTGTATGTATCTTCTATGTTATCCAATATATTCAATTTCATATGCATTATACTGCATCTAATTTGTTGTACTATAATATCTAGGTTTACACATATGTAGTCTCATATTATATAGTGTCAATACTTAGTCCATATATTTGTTTAATATATTTAGTCTCAAAGTATGATATTATCTCAGAATATATTTAGTCGCGTATTATGTTTGTTATATTTTTGTGTATTTGGTATACTCATGTACAAGCTTTTGTTCTTTTTCTGTTCTATGTCTAACCACTGCTTAAGGATCTTAACACCCTTTTTATTACAAAAATAGTATTGCCCAATTGTCATTATTTCTATGACAGTTACCTCGGATACTATAATTATATATCTTTCTAATTTCTAAATAAACGTTCAGTGTTGCTCTTGTTGAAAAATATCAAATTTCTTTAGATATTGCATTGTAACCTATATTTTTATTTATCAAATTGTATTGACATTGTGTAATTGCATCTTTTTACCATGAGTTTTCATTGAAATGGATGTTCTTTTGTTTAAAAATTTAATCTTTGAAAAATAGGTTACTCCCAAAGACTTCAATGTAAATTCAAAGGGAAGATAACTCATTGTCATTGTTTTTGAAAAACTTCATGGTAAATCATTTTCTATCATAGAAACCTATAAAAATTATAAATATTTACAAAATGCCCGCCCTATTTTGAGATAATAATTTTGGGAGTTAGGATCCTTATACCTTACGTATATAGTTCTATCTATGATGTTATTATTGTTGTGTTTTACGATTGCTGTTTTGCTGCTAATATGTATATTATGATTCAAACATTGATTGGTGAAAACCATCATTGACTGATAGAAAAACAAAACGCTATTAACTTCACAAGACAACGAAAATAGTAGTTCATTTATCTCAACCCAGCATTTTATTGATTTATTTATACTCATTTATCTGTTGTATAACGGTCCATTCGACAATTATGTTCAGTTCAGAGCCGACCATGAGAGAGAAGATACAAGAGAACCGGGTATTCATATCCTTGCTCTTTTCGAATTACAACCCAACAAAACAGTTAGAACTCATTGTAACACTCCTATAAGACAGTCATTAAGTCACACCACAAGACAAATAAGACTGTTTTTTTTGTTGAAAACAGCAACAAAAACGATAACATTTAAATATTATCCGGGTAGTGAATCATGCAAGCGCATTCATTAGCCTGGATTGGGCAAGGATTAAATGAGAGTACTTTTTGCATTTCATGGAAGTGCATAATCTTTTTAGGACAACTCACCACTATATCATCATAGAACTGAAATCTACTACCCAGAGGCCAAAATGCAGTCAACCTCTACGTTCAATGTATGCAACAGTAATGAAGATCTTAAATGTGCCGGAAGCAACAACTTCCTTGCCTCTCTTGTTAATGTTCGGTACAACACCAGCTACTTCGAAGTTGACGTTGGTGGGGCATGTAAAGACCTCGGTGCTAGAAGTCGTAAACGGTCGGCAGACGGTCATGAAATATCTGATATGGCTGAGCTTTTCTCCAATAATACATGTAGGAGGATTGATCTTGGTGATGATGTTAGTGGAAGCTTGAGAACAACTTATCATGAATCATGTCGGTTACTGAGTACCTGCCTCGTCTTGATCTTTTATGCAATCGCTTGAAATAAGGGCTAAAATGACTCTTTTTTCGGAAACTGATTCGAAATTATGCGGATGACTAATATCTTAAACTGAGAATAATTATTGGGATAGCTACAGGCGACATTTTTGTGAAATCGACTCTAAACTTATAAAAGAATTATGCACATAAACACTGATGAATAATTAGATATAGAAATACACTTTAGAGGTTATTTCCAACAGAATCCAATGATGATCCAGAATCCAAAGACTACATTACTTTAGAGAACTTTTAACATTAATTCAAGGAACAAATTGGTATCAAACCACTCATCTTATATGTCTAATTTTCTTCATGTTTTAAATATTCGTTACGACTGTCAGCGTGTTCATTAAAATAGAACTGGTTTTATTTTGCTTCAATATTACGAGACCTTAGTAACATTTTTTGCATATTTCGATTTGTATAAAACATATCACTGTGATCCGCTTTGCGTCGCTTGTAATGTATTGGTAAACAATCGAAATATGACCGATAACTATTACTCGTTCCTGATTATTTTATTACTAGTAGCCATCATTTACTATATAAACTTATGGACAAAAGCCTTGTCCGGTCAACAAAAAATACAATACTTTCTTTTGTTTTTATTGTACATTGATGAAAATGGTACTATTGGAAAGAAGCTACGAGTCATTCATTGGTACAACTTGCTACACCGGTTTCAATAATAGACGATATAAAGTAAGCTGAATTATAGAGACGTAGCTTTACTGGTTTTAAAATAATCACAGAATCCCGAACCGTTCAAGAAGTTTGTCCTCAAATATAGTATCATGTTTTGTTTCATATTATGAATTCCCATGTATGCAGTTTGATTTACTTAGCTCCATACGATATCTCATATATTTAGTTACATATACAATACATTTGTATATATTTAGTATGTATCTTCTATGTTATCCAATATATTCAATTTCATATGCATTATACTGCATCTAATTTTGTGTACTATAATATCTAGGTTTACACATATGTAGTCTCATATTATATAGTGTCAATACTTAGTCCATATATTTGTTAATATATTCAGTCTTAAATTATGATATTATCTCAGAATATATTTAGTCGCGTATTATGTTTGTTATATTTTTGTGTATTCGGTATACTCATGTACAAGCTTTTGTTCTTTTTCTGTCCTATGTCTAACCACTACTTAAGGATCTTAACACCCTTTTTATTACAAAAATAGTATTGCCCAATTGTCATTATTTCTATGACAGTTACCTCGGATACTATAATTATATATCTTTCTAATTTCTAAATAAACGTTCAGTGTTGCTCTTGTTGAAAAATATCAAATTTCTTTAGATAGTACATTGTAACCTATATTTTTATTTATCAAATTGTATTGACATTGTGTAATTGCATCTTTTTACCATGAGTTTTCATTGAAATGGATGTTCTTTTGTTTTTAATCTTTGAAAAATGGGTTACTCCCAAAGACTTCAATGTAAATTAAAAGGGAAGATAACTCATTGTCATTGTTTTTGAAAAACTTCATGGTAAATCATTTTCTATCATAGAAACCTATAAAAATTATAAATATTTACAAAATGCCCGCCCTATTTTGAGATAATAATTTTGGGAGTTAGGATCCTTATACCTTACGTATATAGTTCTATCTATGATGTTATTATTGTTGTGTTTTACGATTGCTGTTTTGCTGCTAATATGTATATTATGATTCAAACATTGATTGGTGAAAACCATCATTGTATCAGAAATAACACCAATGGGAAGTAGATATACAGTAACATTTTATTTGTACATTGTATTGTGTGAATTTTTTAAATTTCATGTCAGAAATATAAGGAATAAAGCTTACTGTTTTATCTTTACTTCAAATAAAAACTGATAGAAAAACAAAACGCTATTAACTTCACAAGACAACGAAAATAGTAGTTCATTTATCTCAACCCAGCATTTTATTGATTTATTTATACTCATTTATCTGTTGTATAACGGTCCATTCGACAATTATGTTCAGTTCAGAGCCGACCATGAGAGAGAAGATACAAGAGAACCGGGTATTCATATCCTTGCTCTTTTCGAATTACAACCCAACAAAACAGTTAGAACTCATTGTAACACTCCTATAAGACAGTCATTAAGTCACACCACAAGACAAATAAGACTGTTTTTTTGTTGAAAACAGCAACAAAAACGATAACATTTAAATATCATCCGGGTAGTGAATCATGCAAGCGCATTCATTAGCCTGGATTGGGCAAGGATTAAATGAGAGTACTTTTTGCATTTCATGGAAGTGCATATTTTATTTTAGGGATTGTCGATAACTGCATTCATAGACCTTGAATACTCTTTTTGTGTTAAGTTAATTCAATGCATAGGCTACCGGCATGTGATAACAGCAAATTTAAGTTTCAGAAAAAAAGATTTTTCACCTTATATATATTATAGAGTAAAGGTATAGAACTCCTGGGCTCAGAAATCACACCGGTCATGTTCATCAAGGTCCTGTTGTAGCTATTCTGAACCAATAGTATCATATCGTACCAATACAATACGCATTACGTTATTGATTTTTAACGCTGATAAGGAAAAGTCGATAAAGGGGTGCAATATTTATCGCAATAAAACACCATTTTTAGCGTTCGGTTAGAATTTTTTTGTTGCTTGGTATTAAAGTATGATATTTAATCTATGTAAATAACGTAAAATATCATTTTACGTTATTTTAGCGATTTTAACCAAGGCTGATACGTTAATATAAGTACATACTCAGACTGTGTCATGTGACCATATCATTTGATCAAATGAATACATAAAAGATTATCACATGTAAAGCCTTAATTCAGTTATTGCTCGGTCGCAGTGATTTTTCTATTAACTATACCAACACCCTACGCAATTCCAAACATTGTGATTAAAATAGATATAGGACTTCTGTAATTCTTATATGACTTTCATGCACACTTTAGAACGGGTGTCTGCATACCAGAGTCAGAACCAGTAGGGTCCTGTCGTAGTATCATTTTTACAATGTATAGATTGTCACAAATATAGAACGTTGTGAATGTATAACCTTGGCTTGGCACCTGGAATTAACTGATAGTATTTGTACCTTCTATTCACCGATTTAGTTTACCCTTGTCAGAACGTTTGCATTTTACAAAGATCCAATGTCCACTTAAAAATGTGTACAACGTGGTAAAATTTTAAAGAGGTTTTTAAAAAAAAATACATGTTGAAACTGCTCACATGTATATCTAGTTTAAACAAAAAATTATATCTTTCACATTATTGTCACTCACGAGTTTTGGTGATTTATTTTAAAAATCCATTTCTTCCTAACGGTGAAGTATACATACGTGTTATGATAGTTCGCTATTTTGTTAACTTGCAAACATGAAGGTGATTATACACCATATTCTCTTTCAGAATATCATTTTTGATTAAACGGACTTGGTTAATCATTATACATCATACCAGGATTTATTAAGTGGTAAGGTTACTCATGTGTTATTCATTTGATAGTGAAGTCGGTACTACATTGGTTGACGATACAATATGCTACAAAACCGCTAAAAAAGATTCAAGAATTTTTTTGTATTGATGTTATTTGTTTTTATTTGAAGACATCTTTTTAATTCTGGTTTGTCCTGTTAATATTCTATTTCATATATACCGCATATCAAGCAATACTAAACAATCGAATTCAGGACTCAAAAATAAATTGTGCGATCAAACGCGACCTGATATTAGAAAAAGTATACTGTGCTTTATATCAGATTTTGTAATTTGATTTGCCCTTCTTTTGCTCCAAACTTGCAAATATGTGGAATATGGTGGCTGATTTCTGCCATCATCTAATTTCTATGTTACCATAAGGGGGTGGGGGTAATTTGACATCCAAATTTGATCTTAAACAGTACAAACGCTAAAACATCATTTTATTTTTATTTTTGTATTACGAAAGGTTGATATTATTCATTCTTATGTAAAATGTAGTAATTTTTATATTTCATCTGATGTATTTGTCAAAGTTATCACATCAGTTAACATGATATTGTTTTAAATAAATGGTGGCCTATACTTAAATCGAATTTCTGAAAAAATCGGACGATCCGATTTTGTCCTATTTCTATCCTGATATTGCATAAAGCCTAAGCTTTCCAATGAGCCATATTTAATTTCTGTACCATTTTGTCCTGACTTCGACCAAAATCTGTCTTAACTTGACTGGACCAACATGTGGCATTTCAGTAAACTTGAACCGAATAGAAAATCAGAGATTTTACAATATGTATTAAGGGTGATCACTCATGAGCTTTTGTGATACAAAGCAGTCTAGCTAAATGTCGTAAAATTTTAAGTTGAAATTATTATATTTTTTATCATCTAATGTAGTCAACAATGTTATTTAAATGCATAAATAATTTCAAAGTGGCATTTTCTTCATCGCGAATTTTTACTGCTTTTACGACATTCGACCAGATTACGGCAGTCAATTTAGTTTATCTGTATATATACAACAACCATATATGCCGTTCAGTATTTATCAGTTAAAGGTTGTTAAATTTTGTATGAATACATTTATATAACCTGGTTTGCAAATATATTGTTCTTAAAAATTGTAAAAATACTTTTTTTTATTCTTTTTAACGTTCATATTGAAATAGTTGCTGTTATAAAACGGTGGGTGGGGTAAGTTTTCATCAAGTTTAGCATTATGAACACATATCCGTTGAAAAATATTCATCCAAAATTCATACAAGTCCATCAAATATTGTTTCTGAGTATGCATATGTGGTTATTTATACAACATGCAGTGGTTTTGTCTTGAAAGAGGTCATTAACTAAGGAAATTTCCAGTTTTTGCTGAAAAGGAAAGGCTTAGAGACCTAACATTTCACATAATAACTTTCTCATATGAACATGGGCATGTGTTTTTCATGTCATATTTTTAATTGGTGTCTATCCTACTTCAGCATAAGCAATGTCATTCAAAATCCTTCTTACTCCTTCCATACGTAAAAAATGTATAAACATTATTCATAACCCCTTATTTTTTAGCCATTTTATAGATTTTAATTTGGTAAATAACTCAGTGTTTGAAATAGTACACAGTCAAGAAATAGGCATAAAGAGGATATTTAATGCTTCAAGTTTCTTCCACATTCAGGCTGTGATACAACCAGTACATTATTTAAGTGATTTGGTTAATATTTACTGAAATATTTGGTTATTTATCTACCCACACCCCTTTTTCAAAAACATTATTAGGAAAATTATCGGTTTTGGGTGTATCACTTAAAAGTAATTTTACGAAAAAGTTAAGTCATGGACATATACTTTTTATACTAAAAACTGAATGACAACATGTTATTCTTCAAAATTAAATAAGAATCGAAACATCCTTGTTACAAGAAAAATTTTCGATTTCACGAGTGATCACCCTTAAAAAGATTTATCAACTTCGTTTATTGTGTCATCTTTAAGATAAATAGACTTACTTGGGACATGTCTTAGCCAGATTTTATGATTCGGAAACATTGTGCGAATTCTATAAGCATGAGACGTCATCATGTCGGAGACATGAGTAATACCTCCGTGAATGTGATAATCACTTACATCTAAACGCCAAAAAAAAGAGATAATAAAGTATCAGATATAGATCCACAATGTCTATTAAACTACTAAACCCACTATCAAATATGAGATATGGCAGCGTTGAGTTTTAGAAAATTGTTTGTTTATAACCTTGAGCAACAGTAATGGAAAACAAGAGGGCCATGGTGGCCTTACATGCTCACCTGATTTAACCAAGGACAATTATATGTCAATAAAATAAATAGTTATCTACCCCAACAGCCAAGAGTCCAAGTGCTGATATAACTGAACTTTTTGACATGTAGTTGTTAATATAGTCAATATTTATTAAAATACAAAAAAGGAGATTATTTATTATCAGGATACTATAGGGAAAATATAGAGTATACCAACATTTGAAATTCAAAAGATCTTGATCAGCATTTTACAGTGTGCGTATTCTGACTCAATAAGTCAGATTGATCACATAAATGGTATTTCAAACAAATCCAATTTATTCACCCATGAGAAGTTTTATTGAAATTGACAGAGTGGTTTAGTAGGAGATGTAGTTTAATAGAAATGTTGACGACGAAGGACGATGGACACAGTCCGATCCTAAAAGCTCAACTTGGCACTCTGTGCAAGGTGAGCTAAAAAGCATTGCGTCTTGGCTCAATAGGTTGAGCGTTAGGTATACAGATCTCGAATGCCTTAGATCCTACTAGTTGTGCTGAAAAGAATGGAACTCTAATCGATTAGTCTGGCACAGATGTTGTTGAAGTTTGTGCAGGTGGTGGTTGACTTGGTGATGGATCTATCACAAACATCGATGGTGCTGCTGATGGTGGTGCAGCTGTTGGTATGATTCGGATGGATATACTTACTTCTGGTGTATTCCCTTTAGGATAGTATGTATGCGGGTGTGTCAGCAGGTAGTTTAAGAAATGCTGAATCCGATGGTACAAATACCGTATAGTGTCTAATTAAGCCTAAAAATAAACAAATTTCTACATCCGCAGAGCTTTAAACGAACGAGTTATACTCATTTCGACTTACCACATCCCAATTCCTTTTTGAATCCAGCTTCCTAAACACTTTTAATTGTCCTTTGTACAGCTTCAGCTACAAGATAATTACTTAATAAATTGATAATAAGTACAATCCATTCCTTTAAATAATGCAATTAGCCAGATAGTTTCCTATTTCATGTACATAATTAGGTCCAAATTAGATCATACTGCTGTCCGAATGCGAGGGCTCGAACCTGCGACCTACTTCTTGCAAGTCAGATGCTCTACCGACTGAGCTAATCGGGCTGGTGAATATCCCATCCAATTTATAAATACAATATATCACACCGCTACATTCCCCCTTTTTTATTCAAAATTATAAATACAAATTAATTGCGACAAGCACAGGTTCTTTCGAGTAAACCAGCCTTTGCTTCACCCTAGCTATAGGATTTCGAGGCTAATCTAATACTAACGGCACCAAATGTAATAGGAAGAGGAAAATAATGTACTCGATGCATTGCTCGAACCCGCGACCTCTTGCTTGCAAGTCAGATGCTCTACCAACTGAACTAATCGGGCTGGTGAATATATATGGGGACTAACTACTAAAAAATGTGTATGCCATGCTGTTTCTTAGGTATCCTTCCCTTGGAGGGTAGACTGATAGTTGACCTGTAAAATATAAAATCAAATTCAAAAACAAAATATATTTCAAACATGTACCATGTAACAATTTATGGTATCTAGTCATACTGAAAAAATAACAACATTAACAGAACAATCACATGATTTATACTTGTATACTCCTATCAGAGTCTAGGTAGATATTTTTCATCAATATATTTCCAAATATCATTTATAATTAGAAATTTTTATTTAATAATTATTTATGCATTCATTATTCATACAGAACTAATTAATATGAGCGGTTGAAAGTTTAATGTCTAACTGATATAAAGTTACCATACAAACCCCACATACCTGTCATTTTACAAAAAGTTGTAATACCTTGAATCCTTTAAGTACTTAATTTTCTCCAATCAATCATATTAAAAAAATATGTATTTAAGCAACTTAGTGCACTGTCTGTACTTTAAAAAACAATTCTGCATCATCTTTTTGATACAGTAGTTGTGAAAAACTGCTGGTCTAGAGCTAAAACAGGAGACAAATGGAAATAAGAGTAATTTACACAAAGATTTACAAATATTTTTTAATTTAATTATTAGACTGAGTAGATACTGGTCTTTGGTCTCTAGTGTAAATAAATCATTATGGTAAAACAATGAAATCAAATGAATAACATGAATGTAGATATTACGCATAAACATGAAATTAGTAACATGAGCAATTTTCTTTTGTTATAGAGTCGCGAAAACATATGACAATAAAGCAACAAGCTAAAATAAGTTCCCAAGATAATTATTTTACTGTCAATATCCATCCGCTGTTGTTGATGTATGCCTTTTAAAGTAATTTCCCAAACTCATTGACATGTTTCTTGCAACGAAAACTTGTTATTTTCTTGAAATCTATCCGACCTGCTGCTGACACTAGTTCAAGAAATTCAAATACGGCGTTCAGCACTAATTCAGGCGGTTGACCTAGATACTTAAATCTGGTTACAAGTAGAGCTGCAACGATTCGCTCCGATGCATCGAAAACCCGGTTCCAAACCTGTCGATTCGATTTCGATGCGGAGCTGCATGATTCGATTCGATCCGCATTCTTAACACACGTGCCGACAAATGCACATCAGTGACTTTTGTTACGCGGCGTACGATTGATCAATATCATCACTAAGCAACTCCGCTAAGCAACAACCATAAAATGGCAACTCTGACTCTTAAAGACGCACCCAAAACATTAAAATCGAAGGTTTGGGAACAATTTGGCTTCCGTGACGAGTTAAACGGGAAAGCAACTTGTAAGACTTGTATCGCCCAAATGTGGAAGTACAACCAACCTTATGCAACACATGAAACGCAAACACTCGGTCAGTGTGTTGGATGTAATAATTAAATTGTTTGACTTCGGCTACGTCGGACAAGAAGTTTAACCCTACTAGTCAAATGAAACTTACTGATTTTAAAAGTAAACTGACATCAGAAAGGTCGAATGTGATATCTAAATATATTGCTGGTTATTTAACAAAAGACATGCGCCCATACAGTACTGTTCAAAGCACTGGATTAAAAAACATGGTGAATACATTGGAGCCAAGGTATAAACTTCCAAGTCGTACACAAAAACAATACCCTATATGTACAGCTATATTCTAAAAGACAGTATTCATGTCTTGGTTCAAGTATCACACAAACACCCAAACACATGAATCGAATCGAAAATAATCGAATCGAGGTATTTAATATCGGAATCGAATCGAATCAGCTTTAAGTGAATCGTTGCAGCTCTAGTTACAAGTTATCTAAGATAAGCCAAGATAATATATTTCAAAATGTAGTTGAATACTTACATTATAATGTAGCCTCAGAACTAAATGATTTAACGTTTTGCTTCTTCGCTTCTTTCATTTGCCTCATTGATTTTGTAAAAACAGTTAACTCATTAATGACAAAATACAGTCGTCTACTTTGATACATATATCGGCCCTACGTCAGTCCGACATCTAACCGACATCGGGATTTGAACGAATATAAAGAGTCAGACTCATCGTGTTCTCATTTGTATTTTACCTATTCATGTCTACAGAATATGTTCGAAATTGAATAAGTTAACACCAAGTGTAATACAAACTTTTTTAAAAAATCCACCTACGTCGGCCCAATATAGGATTGACGTCGGCAAATGTAGCCGCTGCTTAGCCGACATCAGGCCGACGTAGTGATGCTGGCTGGGTAATTAATGTCATCGATTGATGTTTCCTCCACACACACACCCCCCCCCCCCCCCCCCCCCCCTTCCTCAATGGATAAAAAAGTCAATTCATCATTTATTTATTTACATCATCACCAAAATGCGCTTTGTTTTTTCACTAAATGTTTTAATAGTTTTCATGTGTTCTGAGAATTCAGTTTTCTCTTTGTCGGACACTGCCTGTTTTTGATAAATCGGCTACCTTTCCACGATTTCCAGTGGAATGATTAAAGTCTTTGTTGTTAGCACTGCTTTCAAGTTATTCAACGCTTTTCTTCGGCCTGCTTAAAAGCATTGTAATATTGTAATACATAGTATGTTATATGACCTTGCCAGGCCAACTTATACTTTGTTTAATAATATGTATGATATGTGTTTTATGTATAAAATATTTATAATGCAATACATGGATAACTAATTATTGTATATAATAAGCATTGCTTTGTTTATCTCTTACTATCAAATATACTTGCAAATATGAACACGTATGAAGTCGATGAGTTGAAACATACCATATTCGGGCAGGACAGGACATATGACGGATGGAAACCGTGCTAATATGAAAAAACAATTAGGTGTGAAAAATGTGTCTGTTTCTGGTTGCATACTAATTAAAACAGGGCTGGTGGGTATGCTTTTTTTATTATTATTATTCTTGAATGAGTGCAAAAAATTTAAATGAGTAAAATGATGTACCGTTCATTTGGCTCGAAGTGCTCAAGATTAGCTATTGTGATCGCGTGATGTCTGTCTTCCGTGCGTGCGTCGGTGTGTCAACAATTGTTTTAAATAATGTCTCCTTGATAAGCAGTTGGCCAATTTCAACCAAACTTTACAGGGATGTTTCTCGCATGAAGCTCTTCCAAAGATTAATTTAATGCAAAACGCAGGTTGCCATGGCAACCAATAATAAAAACTTTTAAAAAAACGTCTTGTCAGAGGCAACAATTTGTAACTTGAGTTGACATAGACTTATATAGGAAAATGAAAAGCATCTAACTAGTGGAAACCACAATTCCTTGGTCTATGCTATTTGGTGTGAGAGATTGTCTAGTAGACATCTACCAAGTTTTTTTTCAAACTCTGGCCCCGGGGGTCAAAATTGCCTCTGACCCTGGGGTCAATTGATTATGCAATATCTTTTTCTGGAGTGACTTAGTAGCCTAAGTTCCTGTCCCTCATTCATTCGGAAAAAAGAAATGAAGCCGACGATAAAGGATTTAATAACAATGATTAAGTTTTTGATATACTTTAACAATAGACCCTGATAATGATACTAAGAATATAGAAGTAGACAAAAATGCTACGCTTATACGCCAAGACAAAAACATGTAATATCTTCATGATTAATTTTATTCTACTCAGCCTTGTTCACTTAACCCACTATTACACTATTGGTATCAGATGACGGAAACAGGACATCTGAAATGACTTGTACGACTCCATTTTCTGCCGGTATATCTTGTATAACAACATGGCTGAGCCTATTCAGCAAGGGTTCTCCAGTACCTACAATGAATTCAAATCGAAACCACGTGATAATACATTATTGTAAAATGCTAAACAATGCTAAATAATATTTAACAGGGAAAGTAAATACATGTATACGAAATGTGATATGTGAAGTAAGCGTTTGATTCATGGGACCCCGATTCCTACATAAAGGCCGAGACTGTTTCACTGTCATGTACTAGTATACATTTTCTTATAGTAATATTTTCAGAAGGGCACTAATTATCTGATGATTCACTACTGCACTTATTCCAATATCTATTAGTGAACTAAATTGGCGAATCTCCTTTCTAACAAAAACATATACTATATGTATAGTTTAGATAGTTCTTTCTAATTAATATGCAATTGAAAATAGTTCATCAGAATGTGTTATAATGTCGAAAAATGTTGTGAAGTATGATTAAAGTGAAGCTGACATCTTGAAAAGTGAAGTTTTTCGGCAAATAATCAAAACATTTGTCGTTTCGTTCAAATGTCTAGTACACCTGACTTTTCAGCAAACTTGAACAGAATCATAGAACATCAGAGATGACACAATTCGTATCAAAAAGATTTAACAACTTCATTTATTGTGTTATCATTAAGATAAATTAACTTACTTGGGTCAGGTCTTAACCAGATGTTATGATTCGGAAACATTGTACGAATTCTATAAAGATGAGACGTCATCATGTGATTCATGTCGGAGACATGAGTAATACCTCCATGGATGTGATAATCACTAACATCTAAATGCCAAAAAAGAGATTGATAATAAAGGGTCAGATAATAATCCACATGTTCTCTTAAAGTGCTTAATCCTTTATCAAAATATCATGTATGGTAACATTGACATTTAAAAACATCTTTAGTTGTTCTTTTATAACTTTTTGTAACAATAATGAAAAAACATTGCGCTTTGGCTCAATAGGTTTAGCGTTGGGTCAATAGACCTCGGGTTCGTGTAAAGCTACTAGTTGCCCTAAAAGGGGTGGAACTTGCGCAGACGGTGTTGAAGCTGGCGCTGATGGTTGACAGTGCTTGATTTGACACATACATTGATGGAGATGGCGCAGGCGACGGTCGACCTGGGATAGACAATGAAAGAGATGACACAGGCGGTAGTTGATCAGGCACAAACAATGATTGACCTGGTGCGGACAATGATGGAGATGTAGCAAACAACGATGGTGCTGCTGATGGCGGTGAAGCTGTTGGTATGATTCAGGTGATCAACTTGTTAAGAGTTTATGTGATAAAATCGTAAAGTAATATCACTTACTTTTGGCGTATTCCCTGTTGGATAGTATGTATGCGAGTGTGTCAGCAGGTAGTTTATGGAATGCAGCATCAGATGGTACAAATACCGTATAGTGTCTGCTTAAGCCTAAAGATAAATAAATTTCTTTATCCACTGACTTTTAAACGAACGAATGAAAATCATTTCGACTTACCACACGCAATTCGTTTTGTATCCTATAATTTTACTTTGAAATGATGTAAAAAATAGTTATTTCTGAAGATATATTCTCTGTATATTAATTAATGTTTAATGACCCTTCTCAATTTCAGACATCCATTGTTACGTACCCGTTGTGTTAAGTCTAGATACTGTTTGAGCCGTTTCGGTAATGTTGGCAAATATGGACAACTGGTAGTCCGGGTTGTTTAATATTTCCCAAATTGTACCTTCCGGAACATCTAACACTTCATCAACTAGATAAATTACTCCATTCGATGCTTGTATGTCTGCCTTTTCGACAATAGCTTCATTAAAGTAGCAATGCTGGAAAAGTCAATTCTGATTAACACATGTTTGTTGATACTCTTTATTTTAAAGTCTTGGTTATGGGGTAAACATAGGAAATCTTTAAAATTCGTTATACGAATAACAACGAAATGTCCACTTTTAAAAAGAATCTATTCAGTTAGTTCTAGTCATTGACGGGGTAATATAGGACACATCTACCACGTTTCTTAGTTCATTAGGATCTGTCGCATTAGCCCATTAAATAATGTTGGAATGTTATCGAGGTGTCGGAGATCTGCTGATAATTGTCAACTTCTTGTAAACAGATGGAACCGATCACAGACATATGATACCATTAGTTCCTTAGAACTCAAGTATAAACTAACAATGGTCATAGAATAGCATTCACGGACTAAAATAATATATATGTACAATAGAACATCTCTTAGTGACCATTTTATTGCAAAGACCATTTCTTTTCGAACGGAATTTCCATATTAAATTAAAACTACATCACTATTGATTCATAGACGTAATTATAAGAAAATACAGCTGTAGTTATCGCATGACTGACATAATAATTAGAGGGAAAAAGACTGTCATCGTACCCCATTCCTCATTCGTACTCGTACAAAGTGACCATTTAAGCCATTATATAGCTCCCCAGTCTTGAGATCGAACGAAAATATTTCTCCATTTATAATATGAAATTGCAAAACGTCTTTGAGAGATGCAATGTCACTCTGTAAGTTTGTCAAGTCTTCTTTAGGAACTCTCTGGAACGCTGCATTAGTTGGCGCAATTATAGTATATGGACCTGGAATTCAAATATCAATGTAAATACATTAAGGTCATATATATGGCCACTTCAGTATTAACAACACACTCGTCATAAGGACCACCTTGTCTTTGCATCGATTTTCAAAGTTTACTCTACAGTTCACATTGACGTCTTTTTTTCTTAAAGATGGTCATAAGACTGAGGTTCAGCTGGATTAGATTAACCGTTCTAATGCGAGTATCTGATCTTATAAGGGCGAGGCATTTAAATATCAACGTCTTGTCATGATAGTTAAAGCCATCAAATCGTCATTTGTGTGAGCATTTTTTTACCTATGAAAACTTTGATGAATTTTGTAAAGATAAGAACTTGAAATATCTTAAATGAGTACCATTATGTATTGTCTGAAGTTCCTGAAATGCTATTGTTTGCTGCTATTATAAAATGGATCACAGGTAAACTTGAAATATTGAAATATCTGTCAAGGTTGTGAATCCTGCGTCATGGTGTCTGTAATAGTTTTAGTAAGGCTTTCTAGCAGAATTATTAATAACAACCTGATCTCTATTCCTCCTTAAAGGAGTAGGAATCCACGGCTAACAAACCTGATGTTTTCAAAGTATCCGTTAAACCAGCCAGATCAATAAGATCTAGTAATGTTGTCGCTCCATTAGCTGCTAATTGCTCAACGATATTTGGAAGCGCCGACACTAGTGAATATTGCAATACTGCAATTAAGATAAATCGATTGAAATCCATGTTCACACTTGTAGGTGGTGTTCTTAACACCGATATTATAACAATGGAAATAGTTAGTGATATCTAACGATAAGATAAGCCAATTACTAAACGAGACAAAGTTCAAAGTGTTTGATTAAACCAAGTACACAGCAATACTAACAATGGCCATTATCAAAGCACTGAAGATACGAAACGTCTTATATGAGGTGTTATGAATTAGTGTCATTTTTTCACCAAGCTAAAACAACACTATTTATTCCGTCCAATAATTAAAGCTCGCTTACGTTTTTGTTTACTATAGTCTTATGTGACGTCAGAGGGTCAGACAGTCCGTAATGTAAACCCTTTGACATCACATTTCAGCCAACTTGTCATAACAAAACTGTCCTCACGCGGTCACGCGTTATTACTGGGTGCCGGGTTTATATAGTCAATCTGTTCCCTAACGATTACTTACCTTGACTAGGCGAGAAAGACGTTTCGTATCAATTTCTGATGAAGACTTTGTGTCTTTAGATAACGGTAAGGACTCAGTAAGAAAAGAACCGTATAACCTTAGCCTGATGGTGATATTATAAATATCACAAATACCAAGAACCATTCTGAACTAAACAATAATTAAGAAAGACAAAAAAGTCTAAATATTATAAAGATATCATAAAACAATTATCACTTTTTTATAAACACAAAACTATAAGGAACAACAGTTTTATTACAGTTAGTGGTTGCCAAGGTAGATGTTGACAGTGCTGTTGGTGATATTTGGTGCAACATTACAATATACACTGCGTGTCCTTTGTGGAAAGTTTACTATCTGAGGAGACCCAGGGATTATCTAGGCTACATCATTTTGATGGTCGACATGATAATTTGTTGTCTAGACTAAACACTGCAAAGCAGTGCTTTCTGTTGCAGCTGGAGTTGGCAATTCAATTTCAGAAAATCCATTCTATTTAGAAAACGTTCTGTCAATGACATACAATTCTGGCAGGTCAACAGGTTTTCCTGTTGGTTTTGGTTCAAATACGCACAGCTTAAAGCATCAGACATTTGTTTTTGGGTTCCTTTGAAGTGAAAGGACGAGAATTACTCGTTATTGAATGTTCCGATTTGTCTGGCTTCAAACCCCACTCTATCTAGTGCAGAAATAGAGGTAGCTCTGATGCAATGGTCTGTGTAGCGTTTAGACTACTTCGCACAGACAGAAATATTGCTCATCATGTTTGACAATGAATTTTTACCAAGAGGACAGTTATAATAGTACCACACCTTATCCCCAGAACAAAAGCTTTCTCATGGCCGCTGCCATAGATCTTCAGATGAAGGATGAAGCTTGCTCGTGTAGGCTTTAAAGCTCATGACTGGACACATAGCGCCACCTTGTGCATACATTCTTCCTTCCCCAATAATATCAACAGGTGTTGAAGTAGCCCTGAAAGTTGTGGAATCGAGCGTTACTTTTAAGTTATCACATATATTTTTTTTACTTTTTAAAAGTGTAAACCCTCCATAATTTAATTGGTGACATGCAACATTTTTCACAAAATTTAACAAAAGTGTACTAACAGTTTTACATTCATTAAAAATATCATAATATTGCATAAAAATCAAAATAATTATCGTCATATTCACGACCAGAGGTATCAGTTCCTACAGCTAATGTGAATTTCGTTGGTTTTCACGGCACTGACGATAGAGGTGATACATGACGTCAAACCAGACCTGGAGTTTGATTTGTAATCATTCAGAGTTGCCCCTTTATAAATGTCAAATAACTGTGTCATTGATATTTTACTAAGTTTTATCACATTTTAGAATTCAAACTATTATTCAAAATGCATGTATCCTGGTGATTCTAAATACCAATGAAGCTAAATTTAAACCGGAAATTAAATAAAGAAAATAATTCACAGCCAAAAATTAAATATAGCGATTTATATGTACGAGTACATGCACATATCTCCTTTAAAATGTCAACAGTCAAATGCTCAAAATATGTACTAATCTAGTACATGATTTCAATAAATACAAAACATTAGATTTTCAATCATGAATATCAAATAACCTTGTTTTGCAAACCACTAGGTGTTTCAGTGCTGAAGGCCACGTTGTATGGATCGTTGAGTCGTTGCAAGTCATTGTCCATGATTTGTTTACTCAAACTCAACTTATTTATTAAATCATACATTTCTCTATTTTATTGTATGCAATTCAGATTGTGGTATTAAAAGAAGGTACAAAGTTGGAAATAGTAACGAACTGCCTTTATAACGCCATAGTTGCTGTCAAATTGTCTTCTGCTTAAAACGGGTGTAAAATTACGAGTAGATTTTAATAAGCGCCTAAAGCGTCTAGACAAGGGAACTAATCGATACGGAAAAGACTGACTAAAACCCGGTACCCGGTAATATCGCGTGAGCGCGTGAAGACAGTTTCGATATGGCAAGCGGGTCGAAATGTAATGTCATAGGGTAACATTACGGATTGTCACCATCTGACATAGATATATAGAGTAAATAAATCACGTGAGGTATAATAAAACGTAATGTTCACCTTTGACAAATAATGTCGACCGAGGCGTAAGTGATGTTGGTCATTATTCTACTGCATTATAGTTTTGAAACTGACACAATGATTCTATGAAAGGAAACTGATAAAAAATAATCCAGTTGCATGGAGAAACATACGCTAATAGTAATATAACTAGAATTAAAACTGTATAATGTTAATCACTCGACTGTGTGTTATGTAATGACCTTTAAAACTAATAAAAACAAACAAACCTCATTACATTGTTCACGGAATAGAACCATGTCATATTTGACACAGCCTACATATAATAATAGAAGTCAAGTACATTTATGCTTAAAGTTGAAGTTAACAAATGTACGGAGTGACGCTTGTACTATCTATATTTTGCGCCTGACCGAATTCCAAAACAGCACAGCTAAAAATATTTGGCCAGATATAAACTTGTCCTTGAAATGAGAATAACTTGAATGATTGGCGGTGTAAAAGTGTTTTAGTTGATGAATTGGTTTGATGTTACAGTAACAATGTCGTCTTTAAAAGGCTGTCTTCCATTTGCATTTTAATTTACGTTTTTAGATCTCTGGTAATAACTGGTAATTGTAATAAACAAAAGCACTAAGAGGTATGCATTGTACATGCCTGAAAGTGCTTTGTTTGAAGCCTGGAACACTGAAGTTGTGATGGAGACTGACTGTTTGCTGACAAGTATATTAAAGTCATGTATTTTCTTCTAGTATTACATGGGGTCGTATTAAATCATTGATAGTAGATTGCATGAACTTGTTACCGAGAGGGCCCACTTGTGATGTCTTCCATATTTTCATTTGAAGAGATTTTGTGTCATTGAGAGTGATGTTCCTTCCGTTGCAGTTTCGTCATCAATGTTTGAAAACTTAATGTATTTATGTATCTACACTATCATTAAGAAGGCATTACTGGTTTCTGTTTTCATCAAATCGTTTTGGTTTTGGATAAATTCATCTTTATTACCAGTGGTTCGAATAAATTCTCCGTGTTAAGTACTGGTTTCAATTTATTCATCCTTTTATGCTCGCCTGTTTAAAACAATGCGAATGTTGAAACACATAACAAGGCAAACTTATTTTTTTGGAGGAAGTAAAGTCGTAATATGTATAACATGCAATCCATGCAAGTGAAGTCTTGCTTCCCGCATTTTTCAATTTAGGAACAAGTTCTCTGCCGTTATCATTCATCTCTGGAATTGTTCATAACAATCACATAAAGCATACAATTAAACAATCAAATATCATGACATAATAATAATAGCGAGCTAGTTTATACATACCAAGAATTCTAGCCTTGTTGGTATTGTAATTTAATATAATTTTATTATACACAAGTCAGAAAGCTTCATTTAGCAACATTTTTACGCGCCTTGTTTTCTTTGTGATTATCTGTAAGTAGTATCAATTTCGTCTTTACGAAGTAAATAGACTTTTTTTCAAACATTCGTTTGTTGATTTCAAAATGTTAAACCGCTACCAGTTTCGCCACATTGATTCGATTTTGTTATAAATAGTCAGTTTATGGTGTAATGCAAAATGATGACATTTTTGGTAATTTGTTTTTGTTCTATTTAGGTCGAAGTTGGTTAAATTAAACATGCTCATGTTTGTATGATTGGTTTCTGTAACAAATACGTTGAAGTAGAAACTACTTTACGCGCATTGATATCATGAAATAGAAAGAAAAACATTCTACAGATTCTACATATATATATATATATATATATATATATATATATATATATATATATACATTGTAAAAAATTAGGTGTGAGGTGTTCACATACGATTAAAACATCGAGTATTAAGACATCTTCTAGTGTAATAGTGAGTGCCTGATATCTGAACACGACGCCCGATCTCTCCTATACATCTCTGTCAATGTCTCAGCATTTTACAAGATTATTGTAAAACGAGGAATAAAGCGACAAATGGTATAAACTTTACATCCGTGAGAAACAATTTCTATCGTACAATAAATTGGGGTGATTTACAAGAAAATCACTGGAAATGTTTCATTTATCAAGCGCACTATTTCTCGACGGAATGTGTTTGTTTTCAATCGGCAATTAGGCCAGTAATTCAAATTACTTACACGGAAAAGTCCACGTAATCGTATTACATTATGACATTTACATTTAGAGAAAAGACTAAAGCCTGGTTTCGTTCATAAGATGGAAATTAAGAAGACTTGGACACATGATTTGAACTACATTACTTTTTAGACGTTGACAGGGGTGTATGTGAGGGATAAAGAACGACAACTCTTGGTAGGGATTGATAATTAATGTGCCATAACGTGCGCGCGCACTTGAAGTGAAACAGTAATACTCGGTTGTAGTGAAATCAATACTCGTTGTAGTGAAATCAATACTCGGTTATAGTGAAATCATTACTCGGTTTATAGTGAAATCAATACTCGTTGTAGTGAAATCAATACTCGGTTATAGTGAAATCATTACTCGGTTATAGTGAAATCATTACTCGGTTGTAGTGAAATCAATACTCGGTTGTAGTGAAATCAATACTCGGTTATAGTGAAATCGGATACAATGAAGTATACATTCATAACAATGTCCTTGAAATAACAAATCATATTATTTCAAGGACATCGTTATGAATGTATATAATATAGTGAAATATGGATATAATGTAGAAATATATCGGATTCCGAAAAAATCATTATAACGATATTCTACTGTATTTGTCATTGAATATAGATTTCAAATGAATTAGCAAGTTTGTTCTTCTGTTGAACTTTCTTATCATAAGTTATAATCAGTAATAAATATACTAGTAGTAAGTAAAGTAAGAGTCGGTGTCCTTGAAAAAGTCTTAATTAAAGAGATAACATATAACAAAGGAATCGTTTTATTCACATCCGATTCTTACATACAATGTAAACTATACATGTATTATGATTCTTCAAATTGTTTATATTTGTTTAGTTTTGAAGGCACTAATGTCAACAACTTAGAACTTATGTATACAGAAAGAAATTGATACTAATTGATCTTATTTTTCAGATAAAAGCCATGCTTCCGGTTTCTCGATAGACTTTTAAACTATCAATTATTCTAAATGGATTTTTACAAACACTTCATGGATATACATGTAACTGTTTAATCACATAAAGGCGTGCGCAAGTTTGGGCGCTATTTTGATTCAAGTCAGGTAATCAATTTAGAATCAGAATAATTAATCCGCAACACAATGGCTTCAATTGAAAAAGTTGATCGAGTATTCAAATAACACCGGAAACGTCCCTATGTAATCAACGTAGATAACGTGGTGCAGATAATTCACTCCGTAACATTCATGACAATTAACTATACTCAATTTTGATTAAAGTATTCAATAATGAATAGTTAGTATTTTTGCGCCGCTTTTTCATGAATGCTCCCATAATAAGAAAAGAATGTTAAGCTTCGAATAAAAGCCAATTCTAAACTTCAAATATCCATTTTACCAAGTGCGCGTAAATGCACAGACGTTAACGTGTTACCAAGGCGACGTGTTGGCTCGGACTTCGAACTTTTTTGTGCATACTGACGCACGTTGGTATCCGTTGGATACAATAATTTCTTTATACGAAGGTCTCTTGATAGATCAGGATGCCAGACACCGGCGACCTCGGCTCGTTTTCTTCTCATTTGAGATGACTGAAGCAATGGCGGCAAATTCTCTGACCGGACGTTCCGGTTCGAGGTAATTTCCGATTTTTCCGATTTTTCAGCACCATTATTTTTATTCCGGTTTAATGAATATACATTGTTCAGTATATATCCTTTATCCAGTAAGTATTTTTTGTGATTCTTAATGAACGAACAGTTTGGACGAATACTTGAACCATCCGAATCACGTATACTCGGAAACCTGGATCGTAGCATTGTCACACGGTTTTCATGCGTGTTTATCCGATTTATTGTATAAGAAAGCAGCGTACGATTTCCACATTAAAGATAACATTCCAAAAAATCTTTTTTTTCAAACCGTTGATAACGTTTTGTTGCATAATCCGTTTTGATATATTTTTTTGTTAAATCGAAAGCTTGCTCATCGTTCTATCATCAATCCTCCGATTTTGATTCATATACCATCAACGTTACACAATTGCTTATCATTTCTTAAAACAACGTCAGTATTTACCCCTTGTCTTATCTATGAGGACGAAAACAGAAATACATAACAATCATAAACACCGATCCACGAATGTAACCCTGTGTAAATATGTCACATTGAATCTTTAGTCTTAAGAGGCAATAAATAAATAACACGTAACTACTGGTCTCTCCTAATCTTCGCTTTGTCAAACTCAATCCGCGCTAAAAGCAGTTTTACATTTCATGGTTCACACAAAAGTCGCATTAATATAAATCATAAATATGAGCATCGTATATGCAGATAATATTGAACAAAATATCCCCGCTATTCGAAACAGATTTGTCATTCTACTAAACCTTTAGTTCAAAATGTTTATGCGTTTCTAAAAGCTTGTCTCGGATGAAATTTCAATTAAAATCCACTTTGTGCGAAGTGCTAATGCATTGTTAAATAAATGGTTTGAAACGGATTGGTATAAATTGAAACCAATTAGCATAACTCCGCTGATAATACGTTAAAATCCCCTAGTTTGAATGTATAGGTAACTGTTTACAACGATTCACACGTCTAATTGAACGTACAACAATTGATATTCCATACTGCAGAAACATACGAACATTGTTATTGATCAGAAAACGTCCTGTTATTTCTATCAGAAAAGCCTCTTAGACAAAGCTAAGTTTGACTTTATATGGCAATCGTGGTATTATTCTTCCTTCAACTTAATTCACTATTTTTGGTTTAAAAATACATAATATATATATATATATATAAATCACGACTTAAAACGTCTAATTGTGATTTTTAACACGTCCGTTTGTTTTATAGCTCGCCTACATGGATAGCTCGTTCGGTTGACAGCATGAACGTTGATTTATCTGCTGCCTATTGAAGATCAGGTCGGGGTGCGGCAAGTTTCAGCTTGTAAGCAACAGTAAAGATGCTGTATTGTTTAAAATTGTGAAATTAAGCAATTGAAAGGAGACCTAGGTTATTGTTGGCAGATAACTAAGGTGGTACGAAGAACTGTCCGATTTCGTTAAAGTTCCGACAAATTAGACGTTCGGAAGGATGGACGGCGAGAGGACGGAAGAACTAAAAACACATTCTAGTTATTATTCAGCAATGTTATTGATTAATTCAGCAATACAAGATTTCAAATTAATAAGATAAAGACAATGCCCTCAGATCTATGTTGAAGACTCAAACTCATTATTTAGAATATGTTTGATATTTAGCGGTTGGTACATATATGGTAACGAAATACAATACATACAGTAAAATACAGTTATAGTGGACTCCGCTATAGCGAACTCGTATATTGTGAAGTATCGCACACAGTTAGCTTTTTATCCCCCCGGACACACTGTTGCCCTTTATTTCAGTGTCTTAGATATAGTGAAATATTGGTATACCGAAGTTCATGTATTTTTTCCGCAGGAGTTCACTATAACCGGGTATTACTGTATTTGTCAGTATTAATCAATGCTACAAAATTTATAACTTTACACATGTAAATTATTTGTGAAAAACAGCAACAAATTGGGAACAGAAACCCATGGCGAACAAGCTTCAGTGCACTCTATACGTTATATGTACGCACTTGAGAAAAGGAAAACTGCTAGATCTCACGCAGGCCAAAAAATAAGTCCAGTCAAACATGTGTTTACGGTCGCCTCCGAATAAAGACTACTCTGTGAATGAAGGCAATTCTTCTAAAAAGCATCATTGATTATTAAGAACAAAATTACCTCCGAATATAGGCCACCTGTCTATAAAGGCCACATATGTTTTTCCCAAGAGTGGCCTTTGTTAACAGGATTGACTGTACCCGGTTTCCACTCACATCCCAAAGATTTAGGTTCAGTAAGTCGGTATAACTTGAAAAAGAAAATGTCAATCAGAAAAATCATTACCAGGACCGAAATATATCTAAAGTCAGCGATCGGTCGGGTTAGAAGGAATAAGTGTTTATTAGTCCTTATCAGAAAAGCATTTAAATAAACTTGCAAATTTAAATGTCTGCCTAGTCGATTACATGTATATCAATAAATGCATTTTATAGAGTGATATTCGTTCACATGTTGTCATTTATACACATTACGTATCGTAGATACAAATGTAGATGAATTAATGCTGTAGATGGTATTTTAAGGGAAAATCCAGATTTATGTAATGTTTAAGGGTAAATTAGAAAGTCCAGTCAAAGCTAGCCATTGAGTATGAAACAATTTGTTTAAAAAACACACGCACATGGTCTGTAAAAATATTTTGAAAAGACAAAGCAGCTGAAGTAAAGAGCCTTCGGAACACCTCGGCTGATTCCGTACCTTCGTCTAACTTTGGATATACCTGCTAGCTCAATATGTGTCTGCGCCATACATTTGCGATGCGGTAGCCAATTTACTGCCAAGAAAATACTACTACTAAATGATCAATTTCCTAAAATGGTGTTTTCATGACAGACCGGCAATTTCTTTGCAGAATTGATTTTCAAGAAGTGTAATATTTTGTTTTCTACAGTTCATAGCATACAAGAAACGTCAGTTTGCAAAGAAAATTAAAAAAACTGACAGGCGCTGGTTTCTGGCCGCCAAACTTGTCAGTTTTACATGCAGGAAGTTCCGAGTAGATCAAATGTCGGCTTACCAGGAACATCCGCGCTAAGAAATACATGTAGTCGACAGATCGTAAAAGGTAAACAAATAATGTAACATAGTAAAGATTTAGCATGAAATAAATACTAGTAAAGTACTGAATAACTTGAAATAAATGTCTGAAATAATCTTGGAATACCACTGAATGACATGGGGTTAAATTCCATTAATTTCATTGTACAAAATATAGTACTGAGAAAACTTCTTTTAAAATAAACATTAAATGGACAGTGTACTGGACAGTGTACTGGACAGTGTACTGGACAGTGTACTAACATGGTAGCAGATAATTTCAACAATATATGTGTCCTAGAAGTAGTTCGTATTAACAACTCGGTAATTTCAGGAACTTTTCTTGTCACAAAAATCACTCGTCACAAGTCGGGTATTACCGGTCTTTTCCGTCAACATACAGAAAAGACTGAACAGATGATGTTTGAAGACCGGAAAATTGTTAAAGAGTATACGTCCACATTATTAACTTATTTATTACATACACGCCTATATTTATAAATTGTATAGCATGATCAAAAAAGCTCAACCATCAAAAGTTTTAAGTGAAGAAAACTTCAGGTATCCTTGGTGACTCTTGTGACAGTAAACTTTGAAGTTGCGATTTTGTTAATATGTTTCCAAGCTGTCTGTTCGTCGTGTTTTCCGCTCTTTTATGATCATTTATTGTCAATTCTTTGTTTAAACTTTTCAGAAGACGTTCATATGCTTCATTTTGTTTAGCGTTTCGTTCCTTGTTACGTGACATTTTGTCATCGGGCGCATGCGCGCTGGTCATGCATACTGGAACATATCTTTTCATTTGTTTCGGATTTTCAAAACGGGGAGTTAAATCGTTATCTTTTCTCGTACAATGTCGATTTACAGAATACACATTCCTGATGTCATATCCTCTCATTTTTAAATAATTCTTGTGGTTAGATACGTATGTACATTTTGGCGGCAACTTTGAAACTTCCTTCCGCCTGCCATATGTTGTACCAGGAAAGCCTATACCTGGATCAGGAATACCTCGTCTGCTACCCTCAGTATTTTTCGATTTCGGACGTCCAAATTTATGACCCAAAGGGAGTTTATTGTGGACCACTCTTTTAGCACACACATCCATTAGGTTTTAGACGATTTATTGAATGCCTGTCTGTCCGTATGTACGAGTATGTCACTGGCTCCTTCTCTCGTTTTCTCTACTTTAAATACGACTAATATATGTATTCTTTCAGCTTTAACTTTAATCTCAAATAGCTTATGAATCACTTTAAAATAAGGATGTACGACATGTCTTTTTAAATCAGTTAATGTGATCTAAATGTCTTCTATCAGCACATATTTAAGAAGAATTTCATTCATTTGAAAATTTAATTTGAACTATCCCCAGACAGATCATATTTCATAAAAGTAAATAAAAATTATCGACATTCAATTCAAATTAAACATATCAATTATAACGACATGTTAAAACAGTACGGGCGATCATTCGATGTTCAGAAAAAAGTTCTTAATTCACAAGTATCTATCATGGATTTTAATTAATGTCCGTCCGCGACCAGCTCGGCTCTATCCACTTCAAATTCATTAATTATCCAAATGAAATTTTACAAACTAACTGTCAAACGTATGTTTGCTATACAATCCAGAAAAACGTATATTATAAAGTTTTTACTTTCTTAATGTGACGTTTATACATATAGTATCAAGCTTGACGAAGCTATCGTGTGTAAAATAAAGAAAAAAGATTCGTCAGTGAATTGGAGCCAAACTCTCAATCAATTCTTAACATTTCACAAGTTTTATAATGAATGAATAAATATCGTATAGTGCTTAGCTTAAATGGGTGTATGGGTATAAATAAAACATCAACGCTAACATATCATTAAGTTTACTTCATATTTATTAGTTAAAATATTCTTTTCGCATTTCACCACGCTACTTGTAAAGGAATGAAAATGAACATGTATATAACGTATTTCTCTATACGTGTCGTATTCAAATATATGTTTTCAATAAGCGAACTGACAGACTCATTGAAATAACACGATACGCAAAGAACGTTTATCAAATGGGAAGAAAATATTCTTTATTTCAATACCACGGCCATGTCATTCAAGAATTGCTCTATATGAATACATTTCAATGCTTCATTTTGTGTATATACTGTAAGCATTCATATCAGCTATAAAACATCGTGTATAGAATCCATATACAAAGAAAAAATACCCTGTGGGTTATGTATTATAATACAATTATTGTTATTAGGACGATAATACTACAATAAAGTATTTACTTTTTAAAATGAAATATTCAACTCTTTTGAGTCGCATGTCTTCGTTATTTAAAAGAATGAATAATGTTTCTTGCTCAGATGATGGAAGACAATCGTAAATACTCGGGCATTTCCGTAACTGAGAAATACGCACTTTTCTATAGACAAACGCCGAGGAGTTCCGATTGTATGAAAGTATGATACTAAACTGGTTCCCGTTCCATGATGCAGTGCACCAAAGGCTTTGTAAACACAAGTCAACGGGAACCAGTTTAGTATGATACATATGAAGGGAGAGAATCCTAAAAGTTTTGGAAGGGGATGACTCGAGCATTTCGATTTGTTTGTGATGGATTTTGGATTTCGGATGAGGGCAGTTTCTGAACTTTTGAGTTGGGGCGGATTCTGAATTGTTTGAATAAGGGGGTGGAATCTATAGACCTTGGGTGGGATAAGTATATTAAATTTAGATTAATTTCGGCGTATCTTGGACTTTTTATTGAGTTGATCTTATAAAAAAAAGGAAATTATGAACTGAACGAAATGCAAGTGTATAATACGGGGAAGTCAAAGACCGGGGCCCGCGAAGCGGGTCCCGGGCTTTGGCCTTGCCCGGCTATAGACAATGCGTACGTTAGAAAAGGTTCAATGTGAATTAAAACAATTTCAAATGTGATTACCTATCGCCGAAATTCTCATTTCCAAATCATGGAGGCCGCCATTTTGGCCGCCATTTTGTTTGTAACAACTAAGCTCTCGTTCTCGTGTTGGCATATTTTTTACATCGTAATATAATTAATCACTTATATAAATGTATTCCTATCTGTTTACAAGAAAAAGAAAGCAAAATATTCAAAGTTTTTAAAAAAGAAGCTTTAGTTAAAAAATACGAACGCTTTGGTTAACTTTGTGAAAAGCGTCTGCATAAAGTGTGCGCATAAACGCTTGACAGGAAGTAGAATGACGTCACTTTTTGTTTACGCAAGGTGCTCGACCAATCTCTACCTAGAGTTGTCGTTCCTTTCCAATATACTCGACTTCCCCGTTCCATAGGCTTAGCCTTTTTTCATACTATGTTTAGTCCAATAATATATTTTTGTATATCTTTGCTTTCCCATTATATTTATATAAACATACGGTAACCACATGTCAAAGATGCATATTTAACATCGATAAATAATACTTAAGAAAAAAAGCATATCATTCACCTCAGGTATATGACTGATTTTATACTTCGTACTGATTGTGATACAGCAGACTGTTTATATGACGAACATTGGACTTAGTGACATTAATATATACAAAGTATCAGACATTGCTCAATGTTGTTGTGTTTTTGGACTTGATTTTTATCAATTAAATTGTCTTCAATTAATGTGCTAATCATTAAACTTTCCAATATCAGACTTTTTTCATCTTAAAATTTTAGCAAAGGGACTATAGTAAAGCCTTAGTGTATGTCATTCACCATAGTACATGCATATGACCTGCATTACAATATGAATGAAAAATCGGTCCGTAATTTTAAATGTTAAAATATTTGTATGGGCTCGAACGATGTGGGTACACATTTCTCTCTTTTGCCTCGTACGGTAAAAATCAAGTCCGACAGTACTTTCAGTACTTTGATTTTAATTAGTCTTATCCAGATAAGAAAGATATTGCCGCACATTATACAAACGGACATGTCATACATATTTTACTTAATTCCTAGACTAAAGTCAGCACAGCTTAGAACATCGGCCAGCTAAACCGTGCTTAGTTTAGAAACTGATCAAATAAAATAAAAAATGTAATTAATATACGCATTACGTTTGATTATTTTTCTATTTCATCCGATTTATAATTATCCTATAACGTGCGATACGGTACACTACACTACGGTATGGTACACTACACTACGGTACGGTACACTACGGTATGGTATAGGTACGGTACACTACCGTGACTACACTGCGGTACGATACACTACGGCACGGCGCACTACTGTGATAACACTGCGGTACACTACAATACGGTACGGTACACTACACTACGGTACGGTACACTACACTATGGTACACTACACTACGGTACGGTACGGTACACTACACTACGGTTCGGTACGGTACACTACCGTGATTACACTGCGGTACGGTACGGTATACTATACTACGGTACGGTACGGTACAGTGATAAGTCAAAACAAAATATCACCTAATCTTTCTATACAAGTAAACATATTCTATACAGTAAAAACAGGTCTTTATTGAGGTGGTTTTTATTCAGAGATAATTACAAGAACTGATAAGAGATAAATCTTCTGGTTTTGACAGCCGGCTGGCCTCGTTTCATAGGTGCTGATTAACATATGTTTAATACGTCAATGTACGCTTGTATGCAGTAATGCACTTGATAATATTAATAGCGCTTATGGAGAAACCTCTCCTAGCGACCACTTCGGTTTAAATGCATGTATACAGTCAAACCTGTGACCAAAGGCCACCCATGGGAAATACTAAATATGGCCTTTATTGACAGATGGCCATAATTCGGAGGTTATTTTGTTCTAAATAATCAGTAGCGTGTTTTTTTTAATAATGACCTTTATTCACTGGATGGCCTTAATTTGGAGGTGACCGCTAGAACAGGTTTAACTGTTTTTTATATTTCCACTTGATAATGAGACCGCCTCAATATAAAAACCGTGTTTTAACCAAATCAGTCTGGACTCAATATCACGGTTTGTTACTGCAAGTAAAAAAACAAACGGTTCATTGTAAACAAATATGCATGCTATATAAGGATATACGATGGTAAAGAAAATTTACGACACTGTGATCGATAAACTGAAATTAGAAGTGGACAGTACTTAGGACTTTAAATATCGTTTCAATGGCCAATACGAGAACATGTACACTAATAGAACGTCGCCGGCGATGTTGAAGGGTTGAAATATTTATGGTGCTTTATCGGTATTCTTCAGTCTTCAGAGGTAATTCAAACACTTAAAACTCTCCCATTGGAAGTTTTCTTTCATCTTTTTGTAAAGGTACGTTTTATTAGGTACATTTATTGCATAAAAGCGTCCGCCGTGAGTTAACAATACATTGGATTGTAAAGTAAAAAAAACCTAGGCTGTTAAGTAAAATAAACATCGTTTTTATGCATTCGATCGATTATATAAATCAGTTATCAAATAAACAGAAGGAGATTAAAGGACTTACTGGGTATATGCGTCGATTGCACAATGTATTTAATTTAATTCAGTGGCTAACACAAGGTATATGACGCGGAGTTTGTTGGACTTATGTGACGAACGAAAGGAATCAGACAATATACCGAATCTACATGAGAAATTAATGAATGTCTCAATTTGTGGACTGGTTTCAAGATAATGTCGTGCGGCAACGGAACTTTCATCGGATTTCCTTCGACTTCATTTTCGTCGGATTCGCCAGTTTCCGGATTTGTTCATGAAAGCTTCCCGCCCGGAAATACATTAGGCGTAAGTAAAAGTATTTCACGAAATGGAAGAGGTCCGTTTGTGCGCAAACGTTTTGTTTCGGAAGATACCTTCATTATGACTGGTTCCCGATTGATCACGGTTAATGAAAAAACGCCGGAAAGAAAGGTGAATGTATTATTTCCACTTCTGGTATCGGACGGAAATTCTGATAATCACAGAAAAGGTCAGAGATGTGCTTTTATTGACAATCAAAAGAGTTATTTCAGAATGAAAGGTATCCATATTAACAATGTGTATTCTTTGAATAGAAATGAGAGAATACGAGATCAGCGTCGTCTGCAGAATTTTGAAAAACGATCTTTGAGTGACTTGGATTTGCCGAATATAATGAACAAAGTCAATAAACAGGAAAAGGTTTTGGACAAAGAAACATCAAAATTATGGCGACCATTTAATTCAAGAAAAACTCTGACCGGAAATCCAATGTACGCTCGACTGTTTAAAGGACTCCAAAACGAGGCTCGAAGTTATGATCACGTGATATCAAATAACGTCAGTGATGGAAGAGCCAACAGCCAAGTTAATTTTTAATGCATAGACCAATGTATTTCCAGAAGTTTTTACGTTTTTAACTATTATATGACATACACAGAAAATGTATGGTGCCCATGAACAAACTGTATATATACGTACTGATGAACAATTTAAATGATGTGGCGGATCGTATTGATGTACATGTACATGTATATTTATTCATTTTGTTATGACGTTCAGTTTTCATTTCGATTATTTGTCTTTCATGTCTATAAAACACATTATATGAATAAATACGCATTAGAATGAAGGGACACAGAAGTACTGGTTGTTAACCCAGAGACTTTGGTTTACTCATTACAACTGGTTCCCGTATTTAACCGAATTACGGTTGTTACCAAACTAGACCGTAAACATATTTTATTCTTTTTCTACCGCACGATAAGCGCTTCCTAGACTGTTTCCACATAAACGAATATCTCAGCTTAAGTTGTACGAGGGATAGGCAGTCATCAAGTTCGCGAACTATCATCGTAATAAAAAAGATATTTTATATTATTTATTTATATATTTATAATAACTATTTGTCAATGTATGACAAGAATGGACATACATTTAAAGTTTAATGAACAGAGCATCTAAATCACAGTCCTCAACTTTTATGATTAAACTAACCATCAAAAGATTCAAATGTAGTAAAATAAGTATGAATCTCGAGTTTCGTCCTTGAGATCTGACGGTGCTGTTATAGAGAACTCTATACTTTTGAATAAAACTAAGTATTTCAGGGACGGCTTTAGAGGACTGTTCATTTTATCTTTAACAAAATTATAACGAGAGACTTATATTGTATGCACAGTTTGTATATTGCTATGTGATAGATATAAACCGAAAACTGTCCATTATGTAAAATATTTGACTGTTTGCGGCGCGTATAGCGCCGAAGACACTCCAATATTTTACATAATGGGCAGTTTGAGGTTTATATGTAACTTAAATAATTTCGAAAGGATTACACAATTCATTGACCATGACAATTTATCATTCTTAACTTATTCATTCGAGATCCCAATGAAAATCAAGTAATTCATATTGTATTGCTTCCTATTTTTTTTGATAAAATACACTTAGACGAGATTGCTCACTAAAAGTCACTTTGAACAAGTAGTTCGGGATTCATTTTTCTTGCATTGTTATGACCATATAAATATGTAAAATAGCGTGTGAATTTAACTGCTTAAAAGCCATCACGGTAGGTAGCTTTAAATCAACTCTTTCAATCACACTGCTCGGGTAGCACGAGAAATGTACATTTTATTCAAACCTGTTCGCAACGATTCAAATCAAGCAGTGTCATTCCTACGTGTTCATTTGTTGCCTGTTGGGAATAGGTTTGTAAAACAGCGTGAAACAATGTGGAAGGTGTGAATAGGAAAAAAATGTTTATGTAGGATTTCTTCTGTGTAATACTTTTGTTTGATTTGATTTGTTATACCAAATGCTTAATTTTCAAGGTATGAATTGTATTGAAAATGTGTTTATATTGAGTGTTATGAAATTAGATCAATTGATTCTTCATATATATTTTTGTTGTAATAGAATGAATATAATGCAACCGGTGCGGGGCTAGAACCCGCAACCTCCTGCTTGTAAGTCATATGCTCTACCAACTGAGTTAATCGGGTTATTAATATCACAGCCAATTAATAAATACAAGTACAATGTACAGTACTGCTACACTCCTCCTACTTTTTTATTCAAATCAATTTATCGCGACAATCACAGTTTCTTTTGACTAACCCAGTCTTTGCTTCACCCTAAGTGTAAGATTCCAAGGCTAGTCACACATTCATGGCCCCATATGTAACAGGAAGTGGAAATTAATGTACCCGATGCGGGGCTCGAACCCGCGACCTCCTTCTTGCGAGTAAGATGCTCTGCAAACTGGGCTAACCGGTCTGTTACTATCACAGCCTGTTTATAAATACGAGTACTATGATACAGCACTGCTACATTTTCATTAAAATCTAAAAAAAAGACCATGGACTTATATACATTATAAACAAGTCCTTGACAAGATTCGTTAGATATATTTATTTTCAGATCATTAAAGCATTCGAAAATCTTATGCATGTGTCGCTGTCAGTGTCCAAATTTGAGTTGCAGTCCAATATCTCGACTACATTCCAATATTACAAAACATAACGTACATCCCGGTATGTGGGACGGTTTTCATCAGAACGACTGTCCGTTATAGAGGAGTTTGACTAGTTTATTTCAAAGGTTCAAAATGTTTCGCATGCATCAATTGTCCAATCCTATCTTAAACACTATCACAACCGGAAACCCTACTAAACCTTCGCAAAATTAGTGACTGGGATACACTTATCAATAAATGCACATTCAGTCTACACTATAGATGCCGCTTAATAAACCAACTGTTAGTATTTGTTTAACACAGTTTTCAACGATATTTAAATAAAATATTACGGCTGGTTATGCGCACAAGTTCTTACTTATACATCAACATGGAATCAACTCAATATACGGAGGTAAATCGACATTTGTTGTCAACTTTTAATAGAATGGTATGGTATGACCTGCCGCAACCCAGATTTAAACTGATCGCCGGGTTACAAGTCAAACGCACTGACCACTGGATTACAGCCGCAGCCTAAAACTACCTAATTAGAGGCTTAGCATGACGTATCAAATCTACCATGAATTTATCCGGTAGATCATTTATACAAGTTGGTCTACTTGGTGCTAATCCTTCTCATATCTATCATAAGTACGTCTATATTGTATTGTACAAATACATTGTATGTGTATGTCAAAAAGATATTATTTTTGATGTATGAGAGTGCTTAAGAATTTATGTATTCAATACATGTAATTTGTACAGTACAATGTATATTCTACATACGAAGTATCCCACTGTTTACTTTAGGTACATGATGAGACGTCTCCCGGATATACGTAATATTTAATTTAGTGAAGAATTGCGGTTTCGTTTTAAACAATGTCGATTGTTGAGAGTATTTAATACTTAGTAGATGATAAAATGCTTATACGCATAGTTTAATAGACTGTGTCTTTAGAAATTGTAGCAATAATATGTTACTTCTAAACCTGTAGGACATTATTGTTTCTTCTTAAAATTATTGACTTGTCGTCCATAGTGATCATCACATTCCGGAATATACATGTGTATAACACGTGAAAAGAAAATAATATTTTTTTAAACTGTACAATAGTTCGTCACTTGCTCGGCTCGCATGAATTTTGATGCCGACCAAAATTTTATGCTTTTCTACATCCGCATTATAATAGTTAAACTGGTTCCCGTTCCATGTTGCGGTGTAAATCTAGTTTCAATGAATACTTTCAGTACTTTGATTTATCATAATTAATTTCGGAATAATTACGTTTATTTTGGAACACGTCTTCCCTCAGGTAAAGCAGCCGCGAAACACATTTTTGGGCTTCGTATTTAAATAGATACCACAAAACAAGTACCCAAGGAAACAGAGTTCTCGTTACCATATAACTACTGAACCAAGTCTAGACTAAACATTATTCACTGAAGAACAAATCTCCAAGGTACAGTCTTCCCTGTTGTTTCACTGGGGTTTGGTGTCGCAACAACAGCTATACTAGTATTATTTGGCAACTTTCCAGCTTTAAAGTTGGATTAACAACTGCATACTTTATAGCAAGAAAAAATGTTTCCGAAACTACTATCGTATTTTTTCAATATCATTGAAATAAATACTATTAATAGAACACCTGAGTTTTCCCGCAGTCATGCTATGCACACGTAGTACTTAAATTGACGTCACGCGCTCTACATATTTCAAGTTTACAAAAGCTAAAATCACAGTGAATTGAGTGTTTTCAGACGAAAAAGGGCTTGTTTCGACGGTAATAATTATATTGGGATAATATCAGCAATTAAATATTTTTGCATATATTTTTCTACAGCAAAAAGCTAATGGGGCTTTTATGACTTTTTTCTAGTTACATGTACATGTATATCGCTATGCTACATCATTTTCGTGGTGGATTTTGCCATACACCAAGATATATAGGTTTTTTATTCCTAACATATCAGGCAGGCAAGTAGACAGATGGTAGTAATATTTTGAACTCATGTTTACCCACGCTTGGCATCCATTTTGAAAAACGTGTAAAGTTGTTTTGTCAATATGACATTTTCAGCCGTGAAGCAATAACCCACCACAGGCAAATTCTAGTAGAATATAATCTTTTTATTTACATACAATATCCTAGCACTTCAATAGTTCTTTAATATTACCTGCTTGTCTGCAGGAACTCGAAAACCTGTGCTAATATTCTGCATAGGTCCAGTTTCATTCTCTTGATAACCTTTCTACTTAACCTTTGCACGGACATCATAATGCCCCATGTTCTGACTCAAAACTAGGCTAATTTTCTCAGCATATTAGCAACTTTCTTTGCACATCGATGATCTTGCGCAAAATATGGAAGACGCTGATCTCAATGAATGTGAGTTAATTGATGTAAAAGTAACAGGTCATCGGTATCAGAACACTGACAGTCCGGAAATTTTTTCTCCATCTTATACCGGAAACACGCAAAACAGTAGATATGGTATTAAATCAACTCAGATCTAGGTATATAGCAACAGCAAACTCGTCATGTATGTTTGTTTCCTTTCTACAATAATACAGTGGTCCCACTACCAGTTCTCATATACTATAATGATGCATGCCAACGCTGTAACTGCAATGCATTTCCCTCTTTGCTAATCTGACGAAATGATTGTAGGTTCGAATAAAAGAAAACATATTTGAGACCAAGTGAGATTTCCACTTCCAGTTGACACAATAACATACGAGTAGATATAAGAAAGTAACTCATGGCAACAGATTATTCTTTGTCGACAAGAATAGAAAATCGAAGTTTTACGCATATTATCTCAACACATATTTATGTCTGAAAACGTTTTCTTTTTCTTTCTAACCGGCAGTTGCGTTATAACACGTATACACAGACAAGCTCTCAACAAACAGTTAAAGACCTCGTCGTTATAGAAGGGTTATCATCATAGCAAATTCCAGAAGTACGACGACAAGGATAATTTGAAAGTAAAATTTAGGCCAGGTATAAAGCGTTCTAAAATATACCTGTACATCATATCGGATGTTGCCATGTTGTCTCTTCACATGATCTAGCGGCAATAAATCGCCATCGGACATGTCGGTGACTACAGTGTCTAATATAACGACTGTTGAACGTTGTGTAAGTCAAATATCAACCTCGTTCATCGGCCTATCTGTGTAGAAAAGACATGATCGAGGGATTTTCGAAACATACTATCCTATGCTGAAATCACATATTTGTGTTTAGGATGTGAATGGAAATCTGGTAGAGCAAAATGAAAATAAAAACCGACATTTTTGCTCTACCAGCATTTCCTCGTGGAAAATGGTGAATTCGTAAAAGCATCTGACACGAAACTGCTGAATGGTCACGGTTCAACGATTTTATAACTTATGTGTAGCTAATTTACCAAAACAGCCTTATGTAAAGTATCAAGCCAACACATTGTACATAATATTTTCGAGAAAGCGGAATTCAAAAAGTGCCGGGTTAGAAATGACTGTAATTGTACATGTACAAGTTTCATTTATAGCATATTAAGAACTTAAAAATATGAACATATGATATATTGTGACAAAGACAGTATACACTGGCAGACTAAGAACATTTTATTTTTTATTAATGGCGTCCGCTTTGTAGCTATCATTTAATTATCACATGGTTCACGGTCAGGGTGTTCTATTATGTCTGAATCAGACTCTTTGGTTGGGTTTTGTTGCAAGCCGAGAAACTTAATTTACTCAGAATATTCATCATTAGACACAGATACTAGAATGTTCCTTTTTCCTGCCGCTCGCTAAGAAATTGTTAAATAGTCTGATACACATGTAGTATTCTTATCACTATCAAATTTTGAAATCCATGGCATTTTAGATATTTTAATTATTTGATATTATTGGGTGAGCTCAAAGTTCCCTGTGCCATAGAACTAATAAATTGCATTTTAACCAGATCAAAATGTTTTCAAGAAGTTCATTTCCATTGAAGGAGAACCATGAATTTGTGACTGACATTTTTTGTGTTATTGTTTGTCCAAAGCTGATCAGCTTGTCTAACAACATGATCACTTATTTTGCCATGAACGTGTCTTTGGTTTAAACATATTTATTCGTCAATTTTTATATGACAAATTTGTATACAATAATGAAATGTGATAGCACATGACGAGTGGATTAAATCGAAAGCTTTAAGTTTATTTAAAAGTGTCTTTCAAAGTATTCAAGGTAGTTATTGTGTTTGTTGCTAAACAGAATTTGTTTGAATTTTTTTTCATTCCTATGTGATTTATAACATTGTCCTTAATGTGTTACGAACTCAGTTTTCTTTTTGACCAAGGAAAAGCTTCGTCAATCACATTCATTAGCACCTTATCAACATCTGATCACGTGATTATTTCGACGTTGTAGAGCCCACTTCAAATGTGCGAAGAATCTATAATAAGGTTCTTGTTCCCACCTCAGTGTAGAAAAAGTGGGTCAATTCGGATTGAAGGTTCAACCGAACCCTTCCCAAGTCCCTTTAACACAACCTGAGTTCTACAGAAAAAGATTTATTTCCAACGAGATGAGTCGATATAGCATTCAATAACAATCGCCGCCTGGAGCTTCTTTGTGTAGAACTTCTTTTTCCAACATGTTTATTGGTTTGAACCAAAAACAAACGACACCTACCTTACAACATTTATCCGTCCGCCATCTTGTAAACACCGTTGATTTTTTGCGTACAGTGCTACCACACAGTGGTGATGGGTGTTCAGAATCATACTGTTATTGAAAAAAGTTTGAATGATTAGTATGTTTTCGGCCAACTCATTCAATACATTTTATTTTGTCTTCAGTGAAGTTCTAATACAATAATGTATATTCTTTTTTGCATTGCCATGGTGACTTAAACTATCTGCCGAGTATTTACGTACATATTCTGTCACCGCGTTTTTGTGTTGTATGGCATGTTGTCTAACCAAGAAATTATTTTTTTGAAAATTTTCTTTTTTAATGTTGCGTAGATTGTTTCATTATGAAAATGTCTGAATCATCAGGTTCTGGTTCAAGGGAAACAAATTTCTTTTTTATCTCAAAGCAAAACTGTGCATTTCTATTCACAACTGATATCATTCCACCCCTATGCTGTTTTTGTTGAGCTAAACTTTGAATCCCAAATCCCACAATTATCACCAAAATAATCCATTTCTTTGTTGTAGTTGTTTCTTTTTAAATTTTCTGATTCGTCAATTTTAGAGTACACATCTTCCTTTTATGTTTTTGTTATTGACAAAAAATATTTTCGCTGATATCAATTGTGAGAATCTCGAGAGGATTTCGGACTTTGAAGTTTTCAATTTTTATATCTGAGAAATTTGGTTCATTCTCGAATGGAAAATTGTCGGGCAATTGGCGTAACTGTCATATGTATATGCACATTTTGGGCTTAAAGGGGACGATCGTTGTCTGGAGTACCTATTTAAAACTTGCATAAGTTCTCACAAAAAAAACAGTACGTATAAAACGAGGAGTAACGGGGTAGTTGTTGAAAGAAGTGATTTGAAATTTTCTTTACTATCGATGAGATTAACTACAGAAAGATATTTATTTCTTGGCAAGTTAAAAGGGGACTTGATAGTAAATAGTGTGTCATTCTGAATCGATTTCATTATTAGCACATAGTGAACATATTCTATTCTCAAAAGGTGTGCCGTTCCAGCGTCCACGTTCTATATGAAGATTATTATTGTTTTTTTAACTGAAAATGAGTTAAGCACTAGTAAGGTCTTAATACTTTGAAATGAGTTTCTAGGCGATGAATCGATTTACCTGGTCAAGTTGCACATCCCAAATTTGTTTAATTTGATCGATTAAGTTTGAGGTTCGAATACTTTCGCAAGTTATACGATAATACCGTTATATAATCAAAGCTCTGGATGTCCTGCTGTTGTTCCGAACTACAACGTAACCAAAAGTTGAATTCCTTTGTTGGGTGAGGTATTGGGTCGAGTTTTAGAAACCGGACGATAGTTCGCGCATGAATTTTGATGCAGACCAAAGTAACTACGCTTTTCTATACCCGCCATGCAATTGTTAAAGTTGTTCCCGTTATATATGCTTTCAGTACATTGATTTATGTTTCCTATCTGAAAAATACGAAATACTACGAAAAGTAGTTCAGCAATTAGCATATTATAGTCTGCATTACCTACCCCTTCGTATACTCTTATACTTATGTAGAATGTAATGTCATACATACAGACATAGAAGAAAAAGTTACACGTTATAAGCATTAAATTTATCGATTATAATTTCCCGATGAACTACTGTGTAAATATCTGGTTGACTGAGTTATCGTCGCATCGTCCATGAATTCAATGATGACTAGGAACCAGACTAAATTAGCATATATAGCACGTGAAGTAATCCGAGGTAGAGGAATGTTTAGAGTTTTGTACGACTGTTTTGTATTGGTCGTTTACGATTGTGCATAGCCATCTTATTTTTACTTGAATGTACGTAATATTTTAAGTTGTATTTATGCCATTGAATTGAAAAATTGGAACTACGTCAGTTGGCGGAAGGTAAATTGAAGCTGTTCGGTATGCAGGAACATGTAAAGCAAGTGATTGTTGAGAAATGGTATTAACTATGTCTTCGTACCAAACAACATTATGCCGAAACTGTGCACATACAGAAATGAAATGTAAAAACAATGTCAGTGCGATAATCGCCCGGTGAAATCGTTAGATAACCCTTCCCGACACGGCATTTACTAAAGGAAACAAGTTTATGCTTAAAGTCATGATAGCACTCAAATGAGTTATTCAGTACGAACTTTCTTGTTAGTGCACGATGTCTTTAAAGGTTTTTTTTATTCCTTCATCCACCCCTCTTTGTCCGAAAACCTATCTGGGTTTGACTGGTAATCATATAAAATTTCTTCCCTGTCTTTTATATCCCGTTTAGCCATAAACAAAAGTACAGGTGTGCCATCACTTAAACACTTTATCACGGGTTTCACGATTGCCTTGACCATTGAATGATTTATTAATCTACCCTTGATTTTTTTCAAATGGTGACACCTACATTTTGGGTCTACAGCGTCAATATAATACTTTTCTGAACGGAATTCAAGTACATGTACCGGTTCCGATCTGACGTGTCATTAAGGTATTTTTATGGCCTTCTTCAAAAGTTAAAAGGTTACCGTGGTAATCAGACAATGGAACTTGCACGTATATTTCCATTGGTTTTAATTCCAAAACCTTTTTCTTTACCGTGGTAAAAAGCTGTTAGTAAATGCCATTCTTGGCGTTCAATTGATTGAATCAACGCTGAGTCGTTAATGATTTCTTTTGGAACAATTGATTTCCTGTGTTTCGTGTTTTCATTTTTTTTTAGAATAAAGACTTAAAGACTGCTTCAGACAAAGTTTATTCTACCAATTATTTTTATTTAGTTTGTTACTGAAATAGACTTCAGTGTCTGTGAGCTTTTGACGGCCAACTTCCTGAACTATTTGTGATACTCGCATGTTTTGCACTCTATTTATAAACATAGCTTGATTTTTTTTTCTGTCTGCCATAAACGACCCAAGACGGCATTCTGGATGGGCTGTGACCAACTGAATGTATTCATCTGCAGATTGAGTTTTAGAATGGTCAGTGATATTTGGTCAAAATGTATCAAGGAATTTTCTTCTGCTTTAGACAATAATACAGAATCCGCTTGCTTGTTCTTCGGAGGAACTGGGTTGGGCAGGAGATACAGTACGGAAATCACTATCTAGATTGGGATAAATAAGATGGACTGTGGTGGGAATAGCTTGGAATCTGGTGATCAAGCTGCAGCACGGGCTGAGAGTTTTGTTTTTCGTCTCCGGACAGACTTGTGGAATCTAACACAGTGTCAAAATTTTTTGTTACATTTTCTAATCCAGATTTAAATGCTTCTTTTTCAGAATCAACATATACCATATGTGCACTATTAATGGTGTGACTAAGAAACGTAGCCACTGTTTCCTGTTCTGTTTTTTTTTTTTGTTTTTTTTTTTGTAATTGATTAAACGAAAGTGTTCCAATAGCATGTCTCATCTCCGTAGAGGTTACGTGGGGAAGACATTCGGCTTTTGATACGTCTTGAAATTCAGACACGATACTATTCATAGTCCGCCCTTGAGAGTTTAAAAAAAGTATATTCACTCACTGTCGGGGTCAGGGACAGCTCTTACTTTTTTGTAATAGAGTTTTAATAAAAGCCATGCCTCCTAATAAAATGGAATCCTTGGCATGTGCGTGTCAGTAACGAAATTAAGTTTAAAAAAGTGTTTTGTTCTTTATTTTAAATTACTGTTTACTTTATGCATTTTTTCATAGTTTCTGTTGACTTTTTATCATTATTATCAAGAGTTTGTTTCCTTTTATGCTTTCGAATCTCATTTTGTTTTGAATTCCTTTCTTTTTATCTTGACATGAAGATAGGGCCTAAGCAAATTTAGCGCGTTTGTCGCTGTCATGGTCTAAATTAGTACTTTCATACTGTAACATTATTTGCAGTGCTTGACTTACGGTTTCTACAGAAAAGCCTACCGATTCTAAAGATGGGGGAAAGTCCGTACGTTTCTTTGTGTCTAACAGTGCATCTGGTTTGTAATTTTCAAGTTCATTACAGATAATGAACTTGCAGAATTGATTAAATATTATTTGTATCCCTCTAAATGCACATTCGTTACTAAAGCTTCAGTTATCTTATCTTTAGGCATGTCCAGATGTATTTTTTTATTCATTCATTAAAAATATATCTGCTTCACACTTATTCCATTCACTAACTCAGCTAGGAAATTCATTCGTTCACCCAACAACATAATAATAATCAACCAAATAAGTTGCCAATAAAGACCAATTTTTGCGGCAATGCCCCATATTTTTGTCTAATTAACTTATCATATTGATACCGTTCTTAATTAATCTGTAAGCCTTGTGAAGCATATCAGTAAACTCTTTCCCAACGTTTTCAGATGTTGTGTTTTAGTATGCATGAAAAAAGTGTATGAAATAGCTGTCAAATCTTACCATGTATGCAAATAAGTTCAGCGTCCTTTGTCAGCTCCAGAAAAGAAATGTTGACCGCTGCACGCGTTTTCTTGGTCCGACCGTACTTTGACTACAATTGCCGGGGTTTCCGGTACAATATTGCGCCGCGTTTTGACTGGAAGAACCAGCGGGGTAGATAAAAAAACTGACCACGCTAAGGGGAGTCACTCTTAGCGTTTGTTGCGGATAACATGGCGTATGTCACTCCTTCTCTTTTTTCAGATTACCTGACCCGTTTTCAAGTAATTTACAAAAGTGAACATTTGGACAAAATACGGGTAATATTACATGTGAAAAGGGCAAAATTTCCGAAAAAATAACAATTACTGACTTCGAGCTCCTATGGCTCTGACAGGTTAATAAAATCGCACTATACTTGTGTATTTTTCTTGTTTACCTAGTAAAATCCTACACTAGAAAGAAATCATTCTGCTATGAATATGGATCGGCCAAGTTCACCATAAAGCATATACATTTAAGTGCTCTTTTGTGCGTGTGGTTCCCCATAAAATAAATTGTGCACCTTTTCTGTTTTCGATATCTTAAAAGCCAAAAGTTTCGGATGATTGTAATCAGTAAAACAATATCATGAATAAAAATCATATTTAAATTAGGTTGGTAACATTTATAATACTGCAATGCACTAGTAATATCAACAGATATATTTGTTAATAAAAAAACGTTGGAATGACTCGTTCACTATGAAAAGAGTTAGTTACTTACAAAAATAGTACTGTGTAATAATTCATTGTACATCATTGAACAGATAATGCGACACACTAATAGTCAATTATGCATTTATAGTACCACAGGCAACGCACTGCCAATTCACTGAATCAATCGATCTACGTTTCGATTTCAATCAGATACACTTCTGATAGAACCGTTTTTGTCGGACATTTTTGGTTTCCACAACAAACCATGTTACCAACAAACTCAGACATGTCAAATACACGGTATGTTTTCACAATAATACATTTTGGAATTCCGCCGAATGCTGCAGAACGTGATTTCGTATTTTCTGTAGACATTCTAGACATCTAGACATTCTGTTGTTTTCTAAGCAACAAACTCATTTCTGACGCTACAGAATTTGCGTTGAAGTTTAAAATTGTTGAATTGTAGCAAAACTCTAATAACTGCATTTGCTACTAGTATTGCAAATAAGTCACAGTCGTTACTATTGGGTTGTAGTTGAATCTTGTATTTTTGACCTTCAGTTGTGATTGTTTACAGATATATATCTGAGATAATTGATTTTGGACATTTCTTTTAAGTAAGTTATGAGTCCTAGTAATATAATATGTACGAGTATTCAGTGTCGTTTGTTGATCTACAACGGGAATTTCCGTCAAAATATATCTGGACATACGGTTCAGACTGTCGTTGGAACTTTTTGATGGTATCGCACTAATTAGCTTTGTGACTTTGTCTATGAAATATGGCTAAGTGTAGTGTCTTGAGGATCGTTGATATTTAGGAACTGTTGGGACAGATTTATGGAGACAACAAACATGTTTATTACTTAAAGTATTACTTTCATCAATTAAATCTTTATCAGATAATTTTAAGTCTAGTTCTGGTAACCTAGATGGCGAAGTAAATTATGTATTTATGTTATCTTTCAGCACTGCCCTCAACAATTATTGGTGAATGCACACGGGACAAGGTTGGAAGTTCGAATACATCAGGCAAAGGTGATGTAACGGGTGTATATTCAATATTCTGTGACGCCGATGTGGATCTTCTAAATGGTTGTTGTTGATATAATCACGCCACTCGTCAAATTTTAACTTTTTTTATTTTCAGTTTTTCAGTCTCTTTTTTACATTTATTTTAGGTGCAGACATAGGAGTTTTGGAATTAAAATTATACCACTCTATTGCGGAACGAATTACTTCCACATTCTTTAAGCGATTGCAATGAAACTTGGTGTATGTTATCACCATGAAGTATAGATGTGCAAGACACAATTTTCGTTCCCAGCGATTAACTCATTCCAGAGACTTAAGAGGGGATCTCATAGTCTGTGAAGACCTGATCTCTTTCGAAGCAGAAATTCGCACAGTAGATGCAAAGGAATCAAAGATGGGTACAGGTTGATACCTGTTTCTGAGTGGTGGAGGTATGTAAACCCCTGGTCTGTCATCTTCTGAGTCAGAAGTACTAGACTGAGTACTGGTGCTGTGGCCGTCCATTGTTAGTTACCGCATTGCTGGGTTCTGAGGGCGGTCTCTTGCGAGATCTTCCCCCAACAGTGGGTCTAACGGGATCCTCAACAACTGAATTGTATCGATACGGCAACATGTTCCGGTGTAGGGTCCTAACTGGCCCCCGTTTACCTTCTTCACAGACTTTGTAAACCGGAACATCCGGGTTGGGCGTAGACAGACAATGGAAACTGCCTGTTCCCACTTGTCTGCCAGCTTGTGAGTACCTTTCAGTCCAAATTTCCGGACCAGCACCCGGTCACCTACCTTAAGACCAGAGTGCAAAACACGACCATCATATAGTCTCTTATTCTTGGCAGAACTCTTTCCGGCTTCCTCAATTTTTATGCATACGTGTATGGTGAACCTGACTCTTCCTCCGGAGTAACAGTTCCCAAATACGCATCAATAGGAATCCGAGGGTGCCAACCAAACATGAGAAAATGTGGGGCAAGGCCATTACTGTCATCCTTTGTGGCATTATATGTAGTCTTGACCATACTGAAAGTATTCACCATCCTTGTGTTGACCATAGTCTTTTAATCTAGTGACAAGATCATACAATTCACTAAGATTTATGTTACTTCCAGGGGGGGGGGGCAATTTCACGCTCTTCCTCATCACTTTCTATTTCACTTCTTTCAACAGCGCTAGACATAAGTTCTGCCTCCCAATTAACACTTGCATCTTCCGTTGTAACATCTAAATCCAATGAATCAAGTAATTCTTGATTAATCTTAAATTGTTTAACCAATTCCGCAAATGGAACATCATCATCAAATCATTTCGTTCTCAGAATCATAACTCTCAGAAGATTCAACAATGAATCCTGTGGAATTAAAACATTTGTTGATGCAAGCACATTTTACTTCAAACCAAGCTTTACCAATCCAATGGATACAATCCATGAGAGTTATCTCTTTACATAAATCAGTCACATTCTTTGATGATTCTATCTTGGATAACAATGACCTCAGCAGTTTGCCATTAGTAAGTTAATAGTATCATATCGTTCCAATACAATGCGCATTACGTTATTGATTTTTAACGCTGATAAGGTGAAGTCGATAAAGGGATGCAGTATTTATCGCAATAAAACACCATTTTTGAGCGATCGGTTAGAATATTTTTTGCTTGGTATTAAAGTATGATATTTAATCTTTGTAAACAACGTAAAATATCTTTTTACGTTATTTTAGCGATTTTGTCCATATCAGATACGTTAATCAATTTTGATTTTATCATCTAATGACAACTCAATTCGTCTACGTTTCGCCGGCGGTCTAGACATAGTTAAATTTGGACAAAATATTTATTGAAACAATTATTTTTAAAATATTATATCAAGGACTTATGCTTTATCTATGGATACTGAATGTTAAGTGATTTTATGAAACCCGCAAACTGCAATAAACTTGATGGATCAATCACCATTTGAGTAATAAAAACAATGCATCAACTCGTGCAAGTAAAACTGTGAATTCTCACACTTACTTTTTCACAAAAATATATTTACAGTGCATCTCTAGAATATATCAATTAAATGATTCAACAAACCTGCTGGGTTTTTGATTTCCGGTTTCCGGTGTAAACATACCAACTCTGAAAATAAAGAAAATAGAAGAAAGAAAATAGAAAAAAGAAAAACCTATGGTCCATGGTACAACACCCCCTTTCCCCTACATTATCTTCCACTTCCTCTGCCACGCCCACATTAGTTTAGTCAGTGTCCAAAATTTGTTTACCTATATATTCTGATATTTCTGATCACATTTTTACTTGAAGGTCTATAAAAAAAAAATTCAATAGTGTAGTAGATTTCGGACAGGACCTTTCGGATATACAAAAGCATTATTTCTTGTTTTATATTAGATATCATTGAGTTTGTTTACTTTTGTATGTGTGTCAATAGTGAAAACGGTAGTCTGTTATTATATTTGCTACCGTTATTTTATATATCCCCCCCTCCATCCTTTTAATTTAATTCATGTTAGTACTGTTAGTACTTATCTTAATTTATCAGTTTATTATACTCTATCTGGATTTAAATAATCCATGAACCTTAGACTATTCAACACAGAGTACATTATATCGTACAGTACATTATATAGTATTATATACTCCATTCATTTCTTTCCTGCCGAGCAATTTACTACGTATTATTTTGTTCAATATGGCCGGCAGGGAATATAAAAGTAAACCTAGAGCTTTGAATCCAGGTAGGCACCCGCTGGACATTAGTAGGTTGGTAGGTTCTACTCTGGACCCCAGGGACCAGCACCGTATAACGGTCCCTAACAAGTATATATGTATTTTGAAATCCAGGGGTCCAGAGAGTCTACTATCCCAGCTAAACGTAATTAAGCTGGGTAAACTTATCTCTGTCAAAATGCCTCTAGTCCAGCGGGTGACCCCATTGTCGTCAGGATCAGTGATGCTAGAATTCCCGGGGGTCGAACCTCTGGCCAAAGTGATAAATAACCACAACCTGTGGCTCGGTGAATGTAAGGTAGTGGCTACACTGCCCCAACAGGACCGAGTCACAGACATGATCATCCATGGGGTGCCAACTGAAACTAACTTAAGTGAGCTCCGCCCCGACCTAATTTTTGAACCAGCTGATGGGGTGGAGCTCATCCAGATAAACAGAATTTATAATAAATCGGGCAAGGGAACTGGGGCAGTAAAACTATCTTTTAGGGGGGCCGTACCATTGTACGTCAAAATTCGGGAAACTAAGATCACATTTAAAACAGAACAATTTATCTATGCCCCCATGAGATGTTTCAGATGTCAGAGGTTCGGGCATAGAGCTACTTCTTGCAATCTCCCCCAGACCTGTGCTAGGTGTTCGGGGTCACATAAGCCCGACCACTGCAGTGAACCTGATTTTCTTTGTCCTAACTGCAGTGGGGACCATCCGGCCTGGTACCCGGGATGCCCTCAATACATGAAAGCTCAATGTATTACTATGCTTATGAAAAAAGAGGGCATCCCGTGGGCTAGGGCGGTAGGTATAGTAGAAAATGCGGAAAGTAACTATAACAATCCGCCAGGGAAGAGTCCTGCCTGCCCAGAGTCACCCAAAACTAGCGAATGGTCGGCCGACTCCCCGGGCTCTGTGTCTGTCACTTCCCCAGCTAAAACTAGTATGGGGGAGGGGGGGACCGAGTCCGGGTTGGCGGCCAATGTTATCTCACCCCTATTATCACCAGCTGGGCAGTTAGAGATTCCAACCTTACAGGGCACGTCTACGCCTAGGGAGACCCCTGAGTCCTCACCTGTAAAACCTGATCGTGGTGGGGACTCCTTGACACAAGTCTCTGAGATCTCCTCCGCGGTCAGTGACAGTAGTCAATTTAACATCACAGAGGAGGACTCTGTGGTCTCCATCCACTCCAGTTTTTTTGGCTCTTACCATGAATTGTCCATTTCTGGAGTGGTTGCAATTGAAGAGCCACCAACCAAGAGCATCCCCGGCATCAACACTCATACTTTCTCAACATCACATGAAAAATCATTTACAGATCACCATCTAGAAATCACAAATAAAAAACAAACAACCAAATTTTTTCATCAAAGCTGACAAATATCATAGAAAATATAATACTAGACAAATCAAGACCAACAAGGAAAAACTTAAAAACATTTATAGAAAATTCACTACAGAAACAATTATTTCAACATACAACCAGCAAAACAACAAAATCTCCAGAAATAAATAATATCGATCAGCCGGGAGTGACTCAAGGTTGTCCAAAACCACCGACACCTAGCAGAGGAGCAAGGATCAGGGTAAAGGTAACCAGTACTCCTGGTAAACTTAAAATGGGTAGGATACTGCTGAGCAAAAGACCAATGCAGTCTCCTAGTAGACAACAGTTTAAGAAGGCCCAAAATAAAATTGCCAAAACAAAGCCTAATCATGTGTAGAGAACTTAATATAATATCATATAACGCTCAATCCTTGACCGCTCATAAATTATCAGAACTAAAAAACTTAATAAGTAAAAATCCACATATAGACATTTTATGTATCCAGGAAGCTAAGTTTAATAAAAATTCATCAAAAAATATTCCTGGATACAATTTAGAACATAAGCCGTATACTGAAAAGACAAATATATGTGGTGGTTTGGCAATATATATAAATGACTCTTTAAATTATGAGTACATCAGAGTAGACAACCCCAGGGATCAAAATGGTGACTCTAAAATAGAGTACCAACTTATTAAAATTTATTTAAATAACCATTCTTTACTTTTGGCCAACATTTATTCCAGAGGGTGAGATCAGGAATCCCTAGATCACATCACTAAAAGCTTTCCAACTCAAAATGAGGCAATAAATTGTATCATAACTGGGGATTTTAATGCTCATCATAATGAGCGGGGATCAAAAGTCTCAGACCGTCGTGGGAAGGATGTTTTGGAATGGGCTGAAAAACATGATTTGATCTTATTCAATGACGGCACTCCAACAAGAATAGACAAATCTAATGGGAATTTAACACACATAGATTTAACCTTCGGTACATACAAAATTGCCTCAATTTCTGCTTGGGGAGTTCATGAAGATACCCTGGGGTCAGATCATTTCCCAATCTTTAATATCAGTAAATAATCAAAAATCAAATGAAAAAAATCCAGAAACAAAAAATCTAAATTTAAATAAAACAGATTGGGAAAAATTCAAAATTCTCTGTAAATCAATTAGTGAAAACCAAGTCTACTCTGATGATATAAATGATCACCCAAATTCAACTCTGCACATGGTTAAGGAATGTACCCCAGCCCCTGCGCCTCATAAAAAATCAAAATTTCAAGTCCAGTGGTGGAGTGATGACTGTCATGAAGCGGTACAGGGTAGGAAAAAAGCTCTGAACAAGGCAAAAAGAAATCCTTGTCCAGCTAACATTTTAGAACTTAAAAATGCTGAACAAAATGCCAAAAATATCATCTTAGGAGCAAAACAAAAGAATTGGCAAAATTTTTGTGCATCTTTAACTTTTCCTAGGGCCAATTCTAAACTCTTTTGGAATAAAATTAAAAAATTATCTGGCAAAAGAATAAACCCTGTACCGTTATTGAAATATAAAGATGGAATTGCTAAAACACCCTTTGAAAAGGCTCAGTTTTTAATAACTCGTTACAAACAAGTATCAAGTGACTCAAATTTATCGCGTGAAACTTTAGAATACCAAAAACAATTTGAGTCACAGCATCGCGAGGAAATATATGAGCCGGGGTTAAATGACACGCCACTAAATACTCCATTCTCATTAAATGAACTAAAAAAATGCATTCATGACAGGAAAAACTCCGCCCCTGGACTTGACCAAATTCACTACTCCATGTTTAAGAACATGTCAGATGAATTCCTTTCTATATGGCTAAATCTGTACAATAGGGTGTGGAGTGAAGGAGTCTATCCATCTATTTGGAGGGAAGCTTGCATTATACCTATTAAAAAAACAAATAAGGACAGCGAAGAGCCAAAATCTTATAGACCTATTAGCCTTACATCTCACTCTGGGAAATTGCTAGAGGCGATGGTTAAGGCCCGTTTAGACCATCACATTGAATTCAATAATTACTTAGATCCCTCTCAGTCTGGCTTTAGAAAGGGAAGGAGCACTTTAGATCAATTAGCTCGATTACAACATGATATAATTACGGCCAAAAACAGAGGCCGATCAGTGCTAGCCATTTTTCTAGATCTACAGGCAGCATTTGATTTAACATGGCACTTCGGTGTTCTCTACAAGTTAAAAGAATACGGTGTAACGGGAGCTTGTTTCCAATACCTCAGGTCTTTCCTAGATGGGCGTAAAATCCAAGTAAGGGTAAGCGGTACCCTCTCAGACCAAGAAAGCGTCTCGAGAGGTACCCCACAGGGCGCGATACTCTCCCCTCTTCTTTTTAATTTATTGATTAATAACCTTCCTGTATCCATCTCAAAATCCGACATGTCTCTAAGTCAATTCGCAGATGATTCAGGCACATGGATAACAGGCAAAAATCTTAAAACTATGGCCACTAAGGCACAAAAAGGGCTAGATATGATTTGGGAATGGGCTCAAAACTGGGGATTCAAAATATCTAAAGAAAAAACTGTCGGTGTACTGTTTGGGAACCAGCTGCAGCATAAATTAAACATACACTTAGGTGGTACACAAGTCAATTTTGAAAACAAAGCAACATTCCTTGGTATGATTTTGGACAAAAAATTATCCTTTAAACTACATATTGAACATTTAATTAAAAAGTGTACCACTGACCTAAAAATGATGACCATACTTAAGCATACAGATTTTGGAGCGAACAAAAAAAGCCTATTACTTCTTTACATTTCCCTTATTAGATCTAAGATTGATTATGGTGCTGAAATTTATGCTGCAGCCTCCCCAACTTTACTTAGTAAACTAGATTCTATTCAGTATAAAGCCCTTAGGATAGCCCTGGGGGCCCTAAATTCCACACCCTCTCATAAACTGGAGGCAGAGGCTGGTGTGCTTCCCTTGGCTATCAGGCGCAAGGCCCAAACTGTCAACTACTGGGCCAGAGCACAATCAAGGGGAAATAACCCCGTGAACTCCATCTTTGGGACTGGACACTTCACCAAGAGTAAATTTGAAAAAAAATGCCCCCCCCCCCATTTGGGGCTCATACCCAGACCTTGGTGGAGGAGTTCGGTCTCAAAGACATACAGGTAGCAGACTTCAGGCCAGGTGTAGATCATCCCTGGTTGATACCACAGCCACGGGTTGATCTCACCCTATCCCATTATAACTTAAAAAATCAACTCCCACACCTAAGTAATATTCAAGTTAACTTATATTCTGAACAAACATATGATAATCACTTTAGTATATATACGGATGGTTCTAAGTGCCCACAGTCGGGCAACGTAGCAGCAGCTTTTTACATTCCCTCTAAAAATCTCACTTCTGTTGATAGGCTTTCGGACAATTTGTCAATCTACTCAGCAGAAATGATAGCATTAATTAATTCTACATAAACCAAAAAACACGGTTATTTATTCGGATTCTCTTTCGGCGCTGCAGTCAATTCAAAATTTTCAGTGTAAATCCAGACCGGACCTTTTAGAAAAAATCATCACTCTAAATCATTAACCATCCAACAATCCGGTCTGGAAATTACCCTTGTCTGGTGCCCAGCTCATATAGGTGTGGGAGGAAATGAGGCCGCTGATAGGGCGGCAAAATCTGGCCTGGATCATGTGACTGTGGATAAACAAATCAATCTCTCACCCACTGAGATAAGTTCATTGGTCAGGTCACAGTCCATCAAGCGCTGGAGAGACTATTGCTCCGGCGTGAGGGTGGATAGCTGTGATTCTGTCCAATACCCAGTGGGGCTCAGATGGCCTGAAAACTATTCCTTAAATCAAAGGATAGATAAATGTATCACCCGTCTGAGATTGGGGGCAAATCTGTTGTCTGGATCCCGGGGCAAGTACATCCTGGGACTGGACCCTATTTGCACCCAGTGTAGAGAATTGAACTCAACCAGTCACTTTCTGCTACACTGTGGGGTTCACTTCACTCCCAGACTTGAGTTAAAGACTGCCCTTGTAAATTCAGGTCTAACTTTCAACCTGAAAAACATTTTATTCCCTAAAAGGGCAGTCCAACACTCAGTCTTTAATGCCTTAGAAACATTTATAAAATCTTGTCATATGACAGATAAAATCTAAGGCCCCAGGTCCAGACTTGTGTGCTAATGTAGCCAGGCTGCTGAGATACCTGAAAAATATCAATAATGATTATTAAAAAAGATTTCAACATAATTACTTAGAATAATATATTGTATTATTATCTAAGTTAAAATATAAGAAGTTATAACTTTTCTAGTAAATTCCTATTTTAATGTACTTCTTAACTAATTTTACCTTATCTTAAGTACATTGTTATTTTATATCTGTAAATGATTTATAACAATCATTTAAATTTTACAACATAATTACTTAGAATAAAATTATGTATTGTTAGCTAAGTTAAATCATAAGAAGTTTTAACCTTACTAGTTAATCTTAACTTTAATATACTCATTAAACATTTTTCTTATCTTATCCTAAGTTCATTGTTATTTTTACCATATATCTTGAATGTAACTCTTCCAATATGGAATAACATCATCAATGGAAGTAATGTATGATCTGATATGATACTCCTTTGTATCAAATCTTTATTTAGTATTTTATAGTAATAGATAATTGGATAGTCCACATAAACTGATATTATTATTCAGTTTCATATATTATATGACATTTCAATACTCAGTGATCTATCGGCATGTCTGGCTACATATAACTGCTATAAACGCTTTTATTGAAATGAATTCAATCTTGAATTCTAAAATTATATTCAATTATTAGTAGAATTTGAGATTAAGATACAAACTTAACATTCTATTTAGAATGCTTATTACATTTAGCTTTATTTTAACATTATTAATACTTTTTTTAGAATAAATCCCTTATCTAAATAAGGATATCCTACACTTTACATTTTACATGGTAAAAGTTTTAATATTAAGGTATTATGCGACCTTTCCTTGACGTTATAGGTCAAAAAATCGATTTTTCTCCGATTGTTCTGAAATTTTGTACAATGGTAGTATAGCATGTTCTTCTATTTTTGTTCGTTTTATTTTTTCTGTTTTCCGCCCAGTTTCCTAGCAACGCGAAGCCAAATGCCAGCGGTGTTAAATCGACGTTTTACATAAATAATTGGTTCAAACATACCGCTATTGTAATTTCGAATAGACCAACTCCTAGCTCTCTATCTGCGGAATAAGCTGATATAAGTTTTAATGGGGGTTTTCCGTCATTATTTCCTTGGCAAAACATTTAGCACTAAAAATACGTCCGTTTTTCACCCGTGATTTTGACACCCAACTATGTTCTAGTGTACTTTTGGTAAACGGAAGTAGATTCAATCAACTAATGAATCACATGTTTATTTTGTGGAGATTTTAACAAGCAATAATAAAAGGAAAAAATAATATGTCATCGCGCATTATTTTTCACAAAATTGCAATGAAGTAAAGTTCGGACATCATGAATAACGTTGAAATTGTTACGTCACGTCGATTATCAGAGTCTGACGTAAAATTACAATTAATATTATTAAATGATGTAACTCATAGATAACAGATTTAAAGCTTGAAATTAAAATAATATTGAAGATAAGTATAAGTATATATGATAAATAAATAAAGTTTAAAGAAAATAAAAATATTGAAAAAGCAATTATTAACAATTTTCCGATTTTGGATGCTTATATTGAAGCAAATTGATTTCAAATTAATCTATAAATGAATTATGTTCATATACCAGTACAAGCCCCATGTTTGCGCACCGAAATGATTTATCCCTCAGTAAAATATGGAAATGAAATCAACTATTTTATCTTATCGATCTCTGACTCAAAATTTCCGATTTTATGCATAAGGAGAATCCCATTCTTTGGATTTTGAATTTTATGAAAAATAAACCAGACTAGGGCGTCAAAACAGTATAATCATCTCGTTGGCAAATTGTGTCCTGTTTCATCTATAATTATTTATTTATCATTTGTACTTATATTTATCCTCAATATTTTTTAATTTCAAACCGCCTTGATTATGTTATGCATATGAGTTACATCATTGTTAAGAATATTATTTGCAATAACGTCAGACTTTGACAATCGACGTGACGTAACAATTTCAACGTTATTCATGATATCCGAACTTCACTTTATTGCAATTTTGTGAAAAATAATGCGCGATGACATATTATTTTTTCCTTTTATTATTGCTTGTTAAAATCTCCACAAAATGAACATGTGATTCATTAGTTGATTGAATCTACTTCCGTTTACCAAAAGTACACTAAAACATAGTTGGGTGTCAAAATCACGGGTTAAAAACGGACATATTTTTAGTGCTGAATATTTCGCCAAGGAAATAATGAAGGCAAACACCCATTAAAACTTATATCAGCTTATTCCGCAGAAAGAGAGCTAGAAATTGGTGTATTCGAAATTACAAAAGCGGTATGTTTGAACCAATTATTTATGTAAAACGTCGATTTTGAACTGCTGGCATTTGACGTCGCGTTGCTAGGAAACGGGGCGGAAAACAGAAAAATAAAACGAACAAAAATATAAGAACATGCTATACTACCATTGTACAAAATTTCAGAACAATCGGAGAAAAATCGATTTTTTGACCCATGACGTCAAGGAAAGGTCGCATACTACCTTAAATAAAACCATGTAATTAAATTACTTGGTTGAAAGATAATATCTAAATGTACATGTTAATCTATGAAGAAATAAAAATAATCTTCATAAGTAAATCATACATAGTAATAAAACTAAGCAATGAAGTTAAAAAAATTAGTTTAGCTTAGTTATTTACAAAGTATTTAATAGCACACTATAGTCTGGACTGGGAAAGGGAGTGAACTCTGGCCCACCCATTTCAGGAGTACTGAATTAAATGTGAATGCCCCAGCTATAACAACCCATATAAATACAACTTGTTATTAGGGTCTGGGTGTGACCGGATGGCTCAATTAGCAGACAATATATAGTTCTGAGTCCAAATTGAGCCCCGTGCCACACCCTGGACCCTTTTATTCAATTACAGTCCTTATTATATATCTTGTTAAACTGATGTGATGTGAGTCAAAGTGGTTATTCACTCTCACTCCATCAGTATGTTTTAATCTCCCTTAAACAACCTCAAACTTGTAAACCCCAATAAAAATTCATATAAAAACAATGCGGGCCATAAGTGTGATCCATGTTCTATACATGTAGATCCACTGTGACAGGGCCTGCATTGTACATAAATTCAGACTATTACATGCAAATGTATACCCGTATAAATAAATAGCTGGGGCGGATTAATTTATTGTTGCCTTTCCCTTAATCCAAAATACATCGCTGATCCGAATCGACAAATTTATATTATTATTGTTTTAAGAAAACATATTCTTATCCAATCACTCCTCTGTGTAGTCAACTATTTTATCTGTATATAAATGTAAGATATTACTGTGTAAATTTTTATGAAATAATATTGTTCATTTTAATAAGTTATTTTTAAGGCCCTAAAAAGTAAGCCGTTTACACCGGAAGTATATTATTGTTTTATATTGTTTTTAATCTTGTCTTAATCTACTACACAGAGGGTGATTATTTCCTTTTTATAACTACCAGTCCTGTATATTTCATACTTCTTATTCTAACAACATTTTCAACAATACACTATTTAGGTCCTGCGGGTTATTTTTTACAATAAGCCATCATACTCTCCGGTATGTCTTAAAGACTTCATCAAACACATACAAATGCGGCTGGCCGCAACAAGTGAATCTGATTAAAAGATGAAGCAATAACGCTATATCAGATTCACACAAGAGTTTGCATCCTCTTATATATGTTGTAAAAGAGAATGCAAACCACATATCGGAAAGTACCTATTTATTATGGCATCCAAGTGGGTAAAATTCTATAGCTAAATGATATCCTTACAATTAAATGAATATCAGGCTGGCAGTTGAACTTTCATTATAAACAGTTATATATAACTTAGCATTTTATAATTAGATTTGTAATCCATAGTTCAAACATTCTTTAAATTGTTCCCTTTAATCATTTAACAACATAGCTATAAAGATCATAAAATAGCTACTCTTAAAAATTGAAAATAATTGTATTCTACTAGAAAGTAAATTAGTTATAACATAGTCCTCTCCCTTTAATATAGTCCAACACATGAAAATAGAATACAATTTAGTATATTTATCTCCCTTTAAATTAGTAAAATGTAAAAAGTTATATCGTTTTTGTTAAAAATTGTTTGAAAATAGACACACATACAAACTTTCTCTAAAAAATAGCCTATATACTATGTCAGATTTTTAAAAAATAGATTTTTATAAAGAAAGGCTATAAAGGAAAGAAAGAAACATTGTTAAAGATAGAGAAAGCTCGCCCATATGGGACTTCCCAGTGGCGAGGGTAAATAAACTCAATGTAGTAGTACAAACCTGCTAATCGCCATAATGATCCTCGATTTCGTCCTTAATTGGATGGCAGTCATCTCACCACCAAGACGTTTCCTCCCCAGACGTTTCACACCCATTTTGTTGTAGTATGTTTTCCAACCAGACGTAACCAAACATGATCGAAGCGTCCTGAGATTGTCTCCTTTTCTAAATTAGCGTCCAGAGATTTTTCTACACTATGTATGAGAATGTACATAGCGTCCAGAGATTTATGTACTCTAAATGAATATGAATGCAGCGTCCAGAGATTTTTGCACTATAATGATATTAATGTATTTATTTACACAGCGTTCAGAGATTTTTACACTATATATATATATATATATACTCGTATATAATAGTAGCGTCCAGAGACTGTATACCTTGTTAAATTAGCGTCAAGATTTCTGCACTATGTATATGAATGTAGCGTCCAGAGATTTTCACACTATCATTATGGAATACGGCGTTGAATTAGCGTCCAGAGATTTCTGCACTATGTATACATATGAATGTAGCGTCCAGAGATTTTCACACTATCATTATGGAATACAGCGTCCATAGATTGTATACCTTGGTGAATTAGCGTCCAGAGATTTTACACTATGATTATCTCAATTTATGTAATTTTTAGCAAAATCATGAATTTATTTTTAAAATGTGATGATTATTAGGAAGAGATTATAGCTTCTCAATTAAGTTTTAAAACCCATAATTTATTAAGTATATTTTTTATCAAGATACACATAATAAAAAAATATGAAGTCACATTTTGTTAATTGCACTTGACAAACTGTGAAATAAGTTTCGCAGGACACGTGTCAGCTAAACAAATTAAGGATCAAGCCGTTAAACCAAACACGCACGATTGACGGCAACCGTCTTTATAATGCGTTGTCTGTCGCCCTAACAGGTAAGGTAAGTCTTGCGGCTGAAATTTGGGTCCGGGCTGATATCGTACTGTATGATAACAAATTTCTCGATGAGAATGTTACATTGTCTCTCGTTTCCCCTGATATTGAAAAAGAATGTAACAGTAACGATATTTCATTCAACAATCATAGAGGAAAGTACCACCATGTCCGATGAAGAAACCGGAGCTTCGAGTCCGATTATAAAGACCGATGTGGAAACTGCTCCATCCACTCCAGAATATAAAACTGTATTAAGACTGTCTGAACGACCGTAAGTAACTGAGTCAGACGATGATTTAGCAACTTGTAGTGTCAAGTCTGAGAACGAAGACTCTGAACACGAACGACCCGAAGGTGTTTTCGCTTTAGGAGGTTTTTAATGACATAGGGACAATAGGGACAAATCATTCAAAAAGAGAATAACTTGGTTTGAATCAATGCCCGGTCATACAGACCAACATCTATCGCTAGCGATAGCAGAATATAACGGCCAATATCCATCAGACATACCATCACATCATGGAAATGCCAGACACACTGATTAGGTATGCATACGCACATCACCGGCAACAAAAAAAGCATCATGTCTGAAATACAAACAAACAAATCAGTAAGACAAATATTCAAAGAACAATTTACCTCTGAACACGCACCAAGGGATTAAAAATAAAACAGTGATCCTAGGAATAAACGCACTAGTGTAGATTACATTCAATTAATATTAAACATGGCATCGAGCAGTGACTCAGTGACAGTTAGCAGGCAAACCACCAAACAGCATATGTTATACAGATACACAATTGAAATTAATGAAAAATGCATGCTCAGTTCAGTAATAGGTATAGATCGCACTTTCAATTTAGGACCATGTTAAGTAACCACAACAGTATTTCAGGACAATGATCTGTTACGTAAATGAAAAGACATTTCGCCTATACTTTTAGGACCGCTATGTGTACACTGGGATGGTACATTTCACAAATATCAAAGATTTTTTTCGCACATCGCATCAGTATTGGATTCGGACGAAATAGAGGCACAGCTTTCAACTAATGATATGGTCACCGGCTCGGACGAAGAAAATGCTCTCGTCAAAGCAGTCAAGCACAGTTTTCCACATCATAGGTAACATTATGCACACGACATCTTGAAGAAAATATAAAAAGACATACGAAAAACAAAATAGACATACCAGAATCAGAAACAAAACACATATGCACCGAAATATTAGGCCAAAATGGATTGACATCTCTAGATATATCAGTTGCGTTCGCACAGAAGTCAGCAGACATAGAAAGAAAATACAATCACAAACTAGGAACATACCTCACCAACAAAGTCATTCCAGTCATCAAAGAATACGTACACAGCATTCACAAAAAAGACAACTGGGCACCAGTTCATTGGAAAAACAATCACTGCGAATCGATGAATCACATTTTGAGTTTGAACCAGCTAAAACTCCCTGCTTTGATAAAAATGTTCGAACAGGAAATTTATCTTCAAGAAGATTTTATCAGGGGGGGCCCTATATGGACATGGCGATTTTGAACGATCAAAATACGCACAAAAACATAAAACATCCATTAGTTCATGGCAGAGTAAATCAGAGAAAGAAAAGAGCAATATGTTGATTGTCTGTCTTCCAAAATAAATCATAATCCTACAACAGATCCTATACTGTTTTCGACAGATGGCCAACTAGAAATTCCCGAGCAGCTACAGTGGCCAAAAAACCCGATCAGAAGAAGTTATTTCATAAAAAAGACAAGTATTCCAAAAAGGACAAAGACTGAATTGAGTCAACATCAACTGTTTAAAATCAGTGCAATTTGTAAGTATGATTCACTTCGCAACCTCTGGCGCGGAGTAACATCCCGTGAGTTAATGTAAATTTATGACAAAATAATATATTTAATTTTCACTTTGCAACCTATGGCGCGGAGTTACATCCCGTAAGTTAATGTAAATTGATGACAGAATGTTATACATCTCTGGACTCTAAGTTAACAAGATAAAACTCTCTGGACGCAGCAATCATATAATATAGAGCTTAGAATTTCGAGAAATCGAATCTATTGGTATAGAGGTAAATTTCAATAAATGTAAATGACATATAAGCCTCCATCAACAATAAAAACACAACATTTCATAACGACTTTGACTGTACTGTGGATAAAGCCAGCTGATAATAGCATGGTAATTGGTGACCTTAACTACAATATGCTGGTCGTGGACAAATACCAGACCCTAATAAATTTGTGTGATATCTTTGATCTAGAAAATATTATCTCAACACCAACTTGCTACTCAAATAAGGTAACCTCATAGATGTTATACTCACGAATAAGAAATCTCTGCTAGGAAATACAATGTTCATGCAATTTTGACTGCGGCCTGAGTGACTCCCAGGTATGCAATTTAAACAAGAGTCTCAAAAAGCTATAAGTACATCTTACAGAAGTTTATAACATTTTAATGTAGACAGTTTTAACTATGGTCTAAATTCAAATCTCATAAACTTAGACACAAATCATTATGATATAAACAAAATGTACAGCAATTTCAGTAATATCTTTATTGTCACTGCCAATAAACATGCCCCTATAAAAAACGTGCCTTATCTCTTGTGTGATACTAGTAAAACAGTAAAACAGTATTGGATTATCATTACGTTTATACAATGGCAACGAGAAAGCAATTTTGTGTTCAATGATATAAACAAACATGACATCGTGGTAGTAAGAGAGCACGTGGTGTGGTTTAGCACGAGAATTCACTGCTGGTCAAAGCAGGTGTTTGTAGTATAGCGATTTATGAATGAAAGTGTTTTACGTGTTTAATATTTACTCGTAAATGCCTGACCACGTGGTATGGTTTTGTTCGATGACGCAATGCCTGTAAGCTTTTATTTATGGATATATGTGATATTTGTGGCACAATTTTAATACGGATATAATGATGGTACCTGACAGCCAATATCCCCGAGTAGATATATGTCCTTTAGCCATTTCATATGGACAACGCCATCTACCTATTAAAGTGCCAATCACCAACCTTTCATCCCAAACTATGGTTTTATCAAGTATGTGTTGTATTGCGCAATTGCAGCCTGTTACTATTGAGAACAAAGATTTATCTCCCACTAATAGTGATACTGAAAATCCTGATGTTTCTGACCTATTGGATAAAATTGATATAGAAAGCACAGGTCTATCAAATTATCAACAGACTGAAATTAAGAATTTCCAAAAACTATGAAGAACATATGATCCGTTTAAAACAAGTCCTACAACGCCTAAGAGAGTGTAATCTCAAATTTGGTCCAAGTAAATGTCAACTGTTCAAAACAAAAGTCCATTATGTAGGTCATGTAGTATCAGAGCAAGGTATATCCACTGACATGAGTAAAATTGAAAAAATTCAAACCTGGCCTGTACCAAAGGAAGTCAGGTCATTTTTAGGCTTTGCCGGTTATTATCGCAGATTTGTGAAGAACTATGCTTCCATAACCCAACCATTAAGCAAACTCATACCCGGTAGTAATTTCTCTAAGAAAGACAAACGCAAGAAGCATCAACCTAGGCCAATGTCTTGTTTTTCTTGGGGTCCTGAGCAAGATGAAGCATTTCGAATCATTAAAAATATTCTTTCATCCCCACCAATTCTTGCGTACGCAGATTTCTCTATCCCATTCGAACTGCATACTGATGCTAGCACTCATGGACTCGGGGCAATAATATATCAACTTCAGGATGGTAAGAAACGGGTTATCAGCTATGCTAGTAGGGGTCTGTCAAAATCCGAAAAGAACTACTAGTATTCTGCTCATCGATTAGAAATTCTTGCCTTAAAATGGTCAGTTAGTGAAAAATTCAAAGACTACCTTTATGGTCAACATTTCACTATATACACTGACAACAATACCCTTACATATGTCACTACATCAGCCAAGTTAGATGCAACTGGACATCGCTGGTTGGCAGCATTATCTGCATTTGATTTTGACCTTGTTTATCGTCCTGGAACATCTAATGCTGATGCTGATGGACTTAGCAGATTACCATCCCAAGCCATAAACTCCATATGTAATCCAATTCAAGTGTCACCCATTTAAACTCTTAGTTGTGATCATACACAAATAGATAATTTAGTGTTACCAAATCATCAACAGCAATTAGAAGTAATGAGTCCCTCTGATTGGCGAAAATTACAGCGAGATGATCCCATATTGTACTTTTGGTATAAAACTGTTTTGACTAAACAAGTAGTACAAAGGAAAGATCTTCCTGAATTATCCAGATCACACCTTACTCTTCTTAAATCACAACATGCATTCAAGATGATAAGAGGTGTCTTATACAGGGTTGTAACCACTCAAGGAGAAATGAAACAACAATTACTTTTACCAAGATCCCATGTTCCCCAAGTATTAACATATTATCATGACAATGTTGGCCATCAGGGCATTGAAAGAACAACATCTATCATACAAAACAGATTTTTCTGGCCTGGTATGTCTAAAGACATACAGCAACACATTGAACAATGTCGTCGATGTATTATGTTCAAACAATCACCAACTGATAGAGCACCTTTGGTAAATATTACTTCAACCCAACCATTTGAACTAGTATGCATTGATTTTTTAACATTAGATAGGTCCAAAGGAGGAATTGAAAATGTCCTTGTCATCACAGACCATTTTACCAGATTTGCACAAGCTGTTCCTACACGAGACCAAACAGCGCATACTACAGCTGAAGCACTACTTTCTGTTTTCAACAAATTTGGTTATCCACAAAAGTTACATTCTGACCAAGGTCCAAACTTCTGTAGCAAAACTATAAAAGAGTTATGCAAACTGACTTGAGTAGTTCAATCCAGAACGTCCCCATACCATCCCATGGGAAATGGCCAGTGCGAAAGGTTTAATCGTACCCTCATTTCTATGATTGGAACCCTTGAACCTGAACAGAAAACAGATTGGAAAAAACATATAGATCATTTAGTATTTGCTTATAACTGTACTAAACATAAAACTACATGTTACACTCCCTTTGAACTTATGTTTAGTGGTAGATTAGGTAACCTTCCTGGTGATATTCAGTTTGGTCTTACATCTGAACACACAGATACAAAGTCTAGACTAAAAACAACTATAGACATTGTCAATAAAATAATAGCACAAGCACAACAAAATCAGAAGAAATATTATGACACAAAAATAAAAGGTAGCACACTACAAATTGGTGATAGGGTTCTTGTCAAAATTGTGAAATTTGATGGTAAACATAAACTGAAAGACAAATGGGAACCAACCATTTACATAATCCAAGAACAACCCTATACTGACATCCCCACATATACAGTTAAGAGAGAAGGTGGTTCTGGGAGAAGTAGAACCCTCCATAGAAACCTTCTATTTCCTATAGGAACTAGAAGTCAGCAATGTCGAAAACCACCAATGTGTTCTAAGCCATCTAAAATTAGGCCAAGAGTTAAGTAAGTAAGTCCCTCAGACTGTGACAAGTATAGTTCTAGTGGTTCTTGTATTCAGTCTGATACTACAGAGTATAACTACCGTGTAGTGTACATGTATCATACTAAGGATGGCGATCCTTCAGTATTAAACCATCAAACAACTGTTTCTGATACTGACACTGTGTCAGTCAGTGAGACAGAGACTGAAATTGTAAGTGCAAGTAGTCACATATCTGAGGCCTCAGCTACCATCAGTGACCTTGCAGAGTCAGATACTAGTACAATGAGTCAGAATGCACCTGTTATTGAACCAAGTGAATCTGACATCATTAGTATTGTAAGTGAACAGGTTAATGAAGATGCTACTAAAGCAACTTCCGTACCACGGAGATCTAGCCGACATAGGCAACCACCAAAATGGCTAAACACTGCGGAATATGTCCTTAATTTACACTGTTATAAGAAAGACCCCTTGCTTTCCACTTGCATTGACCAAACATGATTGTGTTGTATTAAATACAACTAATGAGTTACATTAAATTGTGACTGATCCATGAATCATTGATTAATTCATTTTTAACCCATTTGTTTACAATTACTTCATCCAGTATTTTTTTTTAAACAAAATAGTACCATAATCTTATGTTTGCATCATTATCAGACATTAAAATGGTTTTGGTGAAGCGTGCATTGTTACATTATTGATCATTTTGCAATCTTAAATTTTATATTGACGATCTGAATGTTAATATAAATATATGTAATTGTATATTTCATGTAGTTATATGTTATTACACATGTAACAGTTTAGTCATTGTGATTGAATTAAACTTATATTGACATTGTGTATGTTAACTTAAATCATTCCTGTGACGTCATCCTTTTGTTCTCACTGTCCAATATTTTTACGGATGGACAACTCTCAATGGGCATCCGTCCGTTATTTTTGTAATATTGGAGTGTAGTCGACATATTGGACTGCTACTCAAATTTGGACACTGAAAACACAGGAACCTGAAATGTTATCCAGGTAACAACAATGGGCCCAAAAAACGTAATCCGAGCCTCGTTCATAGACCGCTGTATATATATATATATACATTATATATTAATATTATAATTACAAATGTATATATATACTTTAGCCACTTAAATTTTTCAAAATGGCGGCCATATTTTTCAAATGGCCGCCATGGTTATTTCAATATCGCTCATTTCACTCGATGGTAATATTAATCTTTAAAAAGGGCAAGACCGTATTCATATGTGTTTGAAATTGATAGAAGTGTGTTAAAAAGCTGTGAACAGCTTAAAATTTCGAATAAAGGTGCGTTACGATTCAACGCAAGTAACGATTCAAATGGCGTCGTTTTCGACGTCAAAACGGTCATTTTTACGGTATTGATAGTGTCTCTCTGAAAATACCTATCGCTCTGTCAATTTAGGTAGATATTTAATGAAATAAACATTTAATAGTGGAGAATAAAATTACCTATACGTAGGTATAACTTTGATGTCCATGACTTAACTATCAGTGCAAGTAAAACGATTTTAGATGTGAAGTTAGGTAGGGTTCTTTTGAGTTTAACCATCAGATCATCAAGTCAAATCACAGGAAAACATTGTGAACATTTTAGAGGTCACAGTTTTGGAACTTAACCTAACATTGTCAGAATTTCTATCTTACTGATATCTGAGACAATTTTGAACATGAGTCATATGGGGATAGAAATTAGGTCACCACATCAAATCACATAAGAACCTTGATAACACTTTTCTATTGGATATTCACCACACTTTGTCAGAATGCATGTCTTACTAATATCTATGACTTGTTAGATCATTCATGAGTCATCTAGTTTAATTGGTAAAGTTACAGGAAAACCAAGATTACACTGTAAGGAAAACATTCGTTTTCGAGTCTTGAAAAAAATTGCTTAGAGTGCCCTTCTTGATAATTTTTTTCTTTGATGTGGAAGAAGTTGATATGATAATTAAAATTTATGAAATAAGTCGAAGTATTTACTCAATTCAGCCAGTAGAGGAGCATCATGATCATCCTGCTTTTGAAACCAATCATCAGTTTTAAACACGTGTCCAATGATTCATCTTATTATCTTATCTCTAAATTAATTTTGTATTCTAATGCAATTTCATACTTGTATTTTTCTGCAGGCGCAGAACCGATATGGACAGGGTGAATGGCAAGAAGCCGAATATTATCAGGAGAAAACAAGTTACATGATGGTCACTAGCGTTATAATTCACTGTTGTGGCTGGATCTTGTTCTTTTATGCCCCCGTATCGATAGATCGGGGCATATTGTTTTTGGCCTCTCTTTGTCTGTTTGTCTCTTTGTCTGTTTGTACCAAACTTTAACCTTGCCTATAAAATCAAAACGCCTGCGCCTACATCCATCAAACTTCACATGTGGTTTCCTCATGGCAACCTCTACATGACCTGTGCATTTTCATGTCAGTAGGTCAAAGGTCAAGGTCACAGGGTCATTCCGACATTTCTTTTAGGATACAACTCCTACATTTTTCATGGGATTTTGACGAAACTTTCACATACTTGTTGATACCAAGAACCTCAAAACATATAGTCCGGGTTTTGTGATTCGATCATTTTTGACGGAATTATGGCCCTTTGTTTATTTTGTGTGATTGTAACAGCTAAGTACTCTTGTTTCATTGTTTTCTCAAGGGATTTTGATAAAACTTTCATGGAACTATTGTTATCGAGATACCCAATGCATGTTGTAAAGGTTTTATGATTCAATAAATTTTGACGGAATTATGGCCCTTTGTTTATTTTATGCATATGTAATATATAGAGAAATACTCTTTTGTTTGCAACTACTTCAGTATTTCTCAAGGGATTTTTTTTCCAAACTTTGATAGAACTATTGTCACCATGTTCACCAGCACATATTGTTAGGGTTTTGTGATTCGATAATTTTTAGCTGATTAACGGCCCTTTGTTTGCCTGTACCGAAATTTAACCTTGCCTATTAAATCAAAACGCTACCACCTGCAATCATCGAACTTCATATCTTGGTTCATCATGACAGTCTCTACAGGACCTGTGTATTTTCAAAAGGGCAACCGGATGGGGCATGGTGTTCATAAAACACATCTTGTTATTATTTACATTTCATCCTTAACACAGGATATCAGTGCATAGCACAACAGCTATTAATGAGATGATGTTGTGTGGCGATGTATTCTAAAGAGATGCTAACTGGACGAATAAGCGACTTGTTTTATCAGATAAAAAAGAACACCAATCTCATTGAAACTAATACTATTTTATACATTGACTCTGCAAACAAAATGTACTTAATGATGCATATAAACATATAAGTAAATATGTATTGAGTGATGATTGATTACCATCTTAATATTAATTCAGAATTTATGCTTTGATTTTTGAAATTCGATTCCATTTGACATCACTTAATAAGTGAAGTAAAGACCACATTATTGATTATTATCAATCTTTGTTACATGGATTGTGATTGTTCTAAGATATTGAGTAATGATTAATAATGAAGAAATTTAGGATTCCAATTTAAGCCAGTCTGGATTATCTCCCCTGTCGTAACCAATAGTACAGTTACAGTTACTATGAAAGCGTATGTAACAGGCAACAGCATAAAAAAGCCAACCTAGTAATGTTGTACGTTCTATTAGGAGCATAGACATATTAGGAAAATATTTGGTGCACATGAATTTCACAGGAGACATTTAAAGACAGGAGGTCACTTCCACACAGGCTTTGTTACGAGAGCACCAAAATCACACAGTCGAATTTTGTTACCAAGCGAAAAAAATACGCCATGCATCTTTTCCAAATGAAATGCAGCATAATCTTGCTTCATATTAAAACATATTTTTCGGAATATAAATAGAAATTGAGCAGTGAGGCGTGACGAAAGGTCAAGGATTGGTCCACTCTTTAATCAAGTATGTTTCTAAACATGACATTAAATCTATAGGCCACTGTTGACAAATTCCTATTAGTACGTATTCACAAAGGCTATGACATTCCTATGTATGTACACATACACTTGAGGTTAGGAGCTTTAAAAAAAATAATTGTATTTTTGTCAATCCCAACATTCTAAACTCAATGGCTTCAATGTGTACGGAAAGAATATAACAACGTGTGACAACTAACGGCATTTATCAATCACATCGTAGGTTTAGATGCCCCATCATCGGTGGCGGACTCGGAAGGCCGAGCGGATACGAACAATTTACGCTTTTTTTTCCTGCTGAAGAGTGAATGTAAATATTTACATATAGCAATAAAGTGCATCATTTATGTAATACACAATTATTTCAAATGAATACATGAACGTGCAATTAATTCGAACCATTAGCTAATTTGATTGTATCCAAAATATAATAAGTTATTTGGTACATGGACGTTATGTTGGTAATATGTAATAAAACAATAAATGAATTTGAAATTTAACAGCAATCCTCAACACTTCTGACATGGCGATCATTAATGTTGCTGATAAATTCTTTGAATCTCTTGCATTGGTGATTTTCTTCTTTTAACAACGAGGCAGACAACTATGATAATTGTGGTACAGGTCATTTCAATTGTAGTCGTCGTATTCATGTAATACAGTCAATGTCACATTCAAATAAGAATTAGACACCATATGAGGACAGAAACTAATTTATTGATTTTCAGAACGATATATCAGTTGTTATATACCTAAAACTTTGATAGCCGACTTCATTCCAAGTCATCGTGAAATATTTCATGAATTATGAAAGAGTGTTCTTGTTTAAGTTTTTTCTTTCTTTCTTTACTTATTAATAACCAATGTCAATTTTCTTAGAACATTGCCTAATGTTGAATAATTTTCAGTCTGTTAACTTCATCAGAGAAAAGACAATATAAATATTTAATTGAATAGCATGAAGTAAATGCTTCTTGACTAAGAATAAAAAAGAAAAACATTAACCAAAAGTAAAGCGATGGTATTTGAGATTCATGTATGAGTTATCTGCCCTTGAAATGACAAATTAAAGGGCCTACATTCCACATTCCTTACACATTTACCACACAAAGCAACACTATTGAACAACACTTCATGCGAAACTATATTTTGCATCTGAAATAAAATTGAAAATGTAAATGAAAAGATCGAAGTTACATATAATTTCCTAGGCACTGTTATGTGCCCATGTCTAATTTTATATAATGCTTCTGTACTTGCGACAATTAAAACTATGGTCAATCGTAAAAAATCACGTAATTAAAAAGTAGTAAAGATTAACATGTATTAAAAAGACACTGCAAACTATAAACTCCTCCAAAAAACATTTAACCTGTCGATGAGACTCCAACAGGTCCTTGTTGTGCCAAGGCATATGGAGGAGGAACAAACTGTTGCGTGCACATATTGTTGTTTGGCGGAGCAGGATATATGGGGGGTAAAATGGTTACTCTGTGTGGTTGCTGCATATTGCCTGGATTACTAAAGCTTGGACCTTGGGGATAAGAAATGACATGACCCTGGTTGTTGTAGCGCATAGGAGTAATTGCGATGTCGCTTTGCTTTGGTGGTGTATTCAAATCAAGTATCAGCAATGGTACACATACAACTAGGCAAATACATCCCGCTAGTGTTGTTAATACGAAGGAAAAGCCAAATTTGTGAAGAGTGTGTACATCAAGATTTGCGTTATTATACAAAGGCCCAAGCACTTTATCAATCTGCTTCTTGATTTCAATGCCGTACACGATGATTGCTATGATAAGGAGTACTCCTGAAAAATAAGAAATTGTATTAAGCATTTGTACGTATTGCAGTCCTTTCACTAGCACACCGTATTTCATATTTCGTGAGACATTAAACTGAGAACGACTTTTAAAAGTGTTTTGTGTTCTTCCAAAGAATGACCAGTGATAAAGATAAGTTGAAAATTAATTCCGAAATACTTTCCATAGTCATCATCAATTTCAAAAATTAAGTGTGCAATATTATATTCAAATCATCAAGACTTCTACTTAATATTATATAATATTCCTCCTCACCTGATCCCACAATCACAATTATGTTAGATATTTTCAGCTGTTTGGAAAATTTCTTGAAAATATCAATGACGGCCAACAAACTGCCAATTATCATACCAATAACAGCAATGATTATAAGTCCTCTAACCGCCTTTAACCAACCTGCAAAGAAGTATTGAAATAATGCAATACTGAAATCGCCTGAAATCTATAGCACGAGAATACTCTTTAAGTTGTCTAGTTAAATAATATCCGTTTAATATATGAAATGCGAGACTATCTAAAACAATAAAATAATTCGTTGAACCGAATCAATCTGGTTTTCTCAGAAGTCACCCACAGGTGGCAGTATCAGTATTTGGTCCACAAATGATGCATCTTATAATACTATCAATGAAATTGAAAAGCCTGCTATATGTCTATATGCCAAACAATGTGGATCATCGCATCTCGTTGTTTCAGCATTAAATACGTGCGCTGAAGGAAAGTAGCTACACATGTCATTCAGATAAACTATAAGATTTCATCCCCACCGAAAATTCTATTCAACTGTATCTAATAACTGTAAAACGCGATAAAACAGTGTTCATTTCGTTATTTAACTACGATGCAGGCCCTTTTGAGTCAAGTGCGAGTGATGTATCAAGCGATCTGATTGATCGGATATGTGTGTACAATAGACTGTTCATTTCATGCCGACCAATCAGACCGCTTAATACATCACAAGCACTTACAAAAAGATGTGATGTTCCACATTGCTTGGAATATAGACATATAGTAGATTTTTCACCTTGATAGAATATATAAACTCAGTGACGGGACTTTGTGTGTGAAACAAACACTGACACAGCCACCTGAGAAGTCACCCTACAATTGATAATGCATTTATCTTGCATTATGTTGACTGACTAATTATTATAAAACATTAACTAGAAAAAACCGTTCAGCACTTAACCCGATCTTCAAACAGCTTTCGATTATGTTTAGCTTGAAGTTCGTGTCTTGTAATTGAAACTAGTTCAATATTGAATACCTGCAAACTGTTTGTTCGAAGTTATTAGTCTAATTTTATTGTGAACAATCAGACTTTGTTAAATGCTTACATGGTCTTTGTCAGGGTGACTGAACAATATGCTCCCACTACTCTTTCAATTTATCTCAATGATTTTGAACATTATTTTCTTTCTAATTGGTCGTATAGCCTTAACATTAACAACAATGGTTAAGATGCATAATTTGAAAATAATTACTTTACTTAACGCGGATTATGCTGTACTTTGGACTACTTCTCAGGATAAAAAAAATAGTTATGTCTGGTCACTTCAAGCTAATTATACTATGTTGTTCATTGGTCACTAACAATGTGAAATATGACATTTATGCAATATTTCAATGATATAAAAAAGACACGCATCTTTCCAACAGCGTATTAAAAAGTCCAGAGTACGCCAAATTGTATGATACACTTTTGATAAAGAAAACAGTCATTGGATTTTGTTTATAAATGTGTAGATTGGATAAACACTGTTTAAGAGTGTGGTCTTAGCTATGTATGTCGAACTCAATCTCATAATATATCAAAAACTCTCTTTCTCAGTTACCATGACCTTAATATATGTATATATTGTTCAAATATGACAAACATAAATAAATCATCGTAGGTATGAAAACGAATTTGAAAAGTAGCATGCTACTCAAAGTATATTTAGATGTTTCATTGACTACATAATGTGTTACATTTTTTCCCAAGAGAAACAGGACTTTGATTAGGGATACAACGATAGATACTGTAAATTGTGTTCCCAAAATCAAGTTGGTGGCGAATCCATTATTAATTTCGTCGTCAGAATTTCAATAAATATATAATTTATCTTCTTTGTCAATTTATAAATATATTTTCCTTTCATTGTTCCGATTTCACAATATTATTATTATATTGTATTATGCTACCGTGAAAACATCAAACTTGTAAAATTGAAAGGATGTTTTTTTTTAACTTAGGCTAACCGTTGTATCAAGCGTCTAGCACCAACGGAAGAGGTAGACTCCGTGTGTTCCATTGTCATTACTTAAGCTAGCATGAATCAAAATCGAGCACACAGCGTTGAGAAGTTTTTATGATATCAAACGCATTGTTTGAAAACAGTGCCCTTTTAAATAGTGAATATAAGAAAATAAGCGGTTTCAAATATTACAAGATACCAACATTCATTAAGCAATTAGTCTGATTGGTCTACTGATATCGCCTCGTTTTTATTTTCATCAGGATAAAATACTAACCGAGGCAACTTTTATCATCGAAAAACAATGTCTAGAGCGGTCAAAGGACTTTTGACCAATGCAAGGGCATAGTTCTTCCAGAAACAGTATCATTATCATATCGAAACGTGACTAATATTTCGACTCAAACTATAAACAAAGATTTCCATGTACACTCGAGCTTATGAATATTTATAAGGATAGGATAAATACAAAATCACATACAAAGCCATTCACCATCCCTAAATTGTTCTCTTCTCCCAAAATCTCCGAACCACCGAACACATAGGATCATACCAGAAATTAAGAAGAAAGCAGTGTCGCGCAACCTATCATGTTTTAACTGTCTGCAACAAAGCTTTAGGAGGCATGCTAGTAATGAACTGCAAACATTACACTCAATCTCGTTGAAACAAAGAATCAAATCGGTGTTTCGAGCCTCGTTTACGACCATGTCCCTTAACTTGAGAAAGCAGGCAGTTGCTTACGGAGGATAGTAAATATGGGTGGTAAACGAACTCGTTCTTAAATTTGATTTTTTGTCTAATTTTAGATTATTTCAAGGGCAGATAGTTTATACATAAATATCAAATACCATATTTTTATTTTTGGTTTGCGTTTTTTTGTTTTATTATTGGTCAAGATGCAAAATTTCATGCAATTCTTTAAATTCTTAATAATCGTGTTTTCAGTTCAAGTAAAGATAATAAACTGTCTTCAAAAATAGGTCATACTTTAAGAAAATTGGCAGTGACTAAGGTAAAGAAAAAGGATACAAAACCGGTCATTAACAATTCCTTAAATTTTGACACTGACATGAAAATACGAGGCTACATGAATAGGAAAGTAAATAAGGCCTTGCTTATTTTCACTGTGAAATATATGCCCTTGAATTGGCCTAAAAATCAAAATCAAGGCCAGATAACTCAAAAACGAGTTTGTCAATTTTCCGCTTAAAATGTTTCTGTTATGACACGTTATATTCAAGCAAAGTTTTAAAAAATAATTTAATGTTCCCTATATGTCTATGTCAAAAAAAAAACTGGGAACTGTAGCAAAAAATATCAAATTCTGCGTCAACCAAATGTCACCAAATTTGTCGTTTCAGATCTGCCACTACACTGGTATTTACATGAGCGCTGCTCAATTGTGGTAACCACGAAAACACAAAGCTAGCCAAATATATAGGTCGTTAAAATCCACACGTCTGAAGCGTTTCATATTTCATTTGATATGACACCTTTATTTTGTTCACTTCTTTTGGCTGTGTGTACCTAAAGAAGATCTTGCTTGAAAAGCTTAAGAATTGTCAAACGACATGCATCAACACGACTGTAGTTAATCACATTTCATTTGACAGATTACCAAACGATTGGCGAAACTTGTATTAGTATGCCTCACTCTCGTTTCCAATGTAAAAATGACTATACCTGAGCGTGCATTAATTTTTATTATGAAAAGTACAGTATCAACACATTAGCAAAAATAATGCGCATACAGTTCAAACAGATTTTCGGTTATTTAATCATTTTCCATTTATTTGACAAATGGTGCGTTATAAAATCTGTTCTAGATTGTACATTCTACTTGAAAATACTTTTAACTAGACCAACATTCCGTTTATTGCGTTTGATGTGCTAGTAAAGTCTTATTATTCTATGTAATGTCACTGCTTGTTAAAATATTGGGACATGATATTTTGCTGTTATAATTGTATGAATTGTATATCGGTATAATAAAATGCATAATCATATTTCTGTTTGGGCTTCATAAAAAATCGCCAGCCCTCGAAAAGTAATAATAACCGAGGCAGCGCCTTATTTTCTCGCGTTGACCATTAACAATGCCCTCTCAGAAATGTGTTTATAATGACAATAAATTATTAAACCGCAGTTGTCATGGCAATATAAAATACTATAATCATTGTATTTATTTCACTTAACTGTGTTAAACGATAATATGCTATTAGTTTTTTGTGTTACCGTAAATAAAAGTGAATGATATGATCGATACAATAATAGAATGCAGAATACGCATTTGACTGTATCAGAATTGTACGATGTAAAACAAATATAACAGACACAATCTACTTTTTATGGCCACGATCTTGCATTGCTTTCATTGCAAAGGAACTAAATTTTGATATCTGCAAAGTTTGATTAACTAAAACATAAACATATTTTGACCTCTGATCAAAGGAATAAATGATTAAGTTCTGTATGATCTGTTTGTTCAATTCTTAATCTTGTGATGTTTCTAAAACGTACGTGAGCAATTGAAAAATATGTAATTAGGGTCAGATCTGGGAATAAAGGCCACCCTTCAGAAGATATGTATTACAGTTAAATAATTATACTAATTCGACGCAACATCGATCTTAAATGGGTCCGAATCTGCATTGTCACCATTGCTAGCGATGCATAGTAACACTTCATTACACCAACAACCTGGCCAAACAATATACATTGTCAGTTATAAATGTGTTTCATACCGCCGTATATCTATGTTATTGGTGACGAATTTCTCATTCTTGGTGACTTAAGAGCATTATTTTAAACATTTCATGTGTCTGAACAGCCAGTTACATAACGGCACTACAAAAATGATTAAAATGACCCTTAATGTATTGACAATAAAAATGAGCATTAATGCACCTTTGAGCAGAATGAATGTAAATGAAGCTCAAACCTGGTGGAGATTCGATCTCCTCATAAGTACACGTTTCTATTCCAGGAACATCCACACAAGAACAGATCTTCCAAAGACCGACCAAGAAGGTTAGTGCTCCTTTGAAGTTGATAGACGTTAGTCTGATTTCCGTATCAACCGTAGACCACCTAGTAGTGGCAAATCCTGTTATACACAAAACGGAAGCAATAATCACACACAATGTGGCAATTTTCAAAAAAGTAGAAGACTGCGAGCATAGAGCCATTTTGTAAGAGAAAATTAATTTTATGTTCGATCTATCGACCAAATATTTATGTTATTCCGATCCGTTGCATGTGGCATAAACCAATTAATAAAGCCCTCGTTACAACTACATGTAGTATCTTATGACGTAAAGGAAGTATTAAACGCACCACTGACTCTCCAACTCTGTAAACTCAAAAAGCCTCCAAGAAGGAAGTATCTGTGCGACAACTGAACATGAACAATTGAACATAGTCTTATCTTGATAAGAATAGTTTTGTTCAAAACTAATTACTTTAATGTTAAATGTTAAACCAACCAGAAGGCTGTACAAATTAACAAAGCGTTTTAAATACGGCGGTATGCGAATTTTATTGTTACAATTGTAAAGCCTCACTAAGCGACCTGAGGTGAGTCAATGTCTATAATTGTTAAGATGTCCGTGAGTTGGCAGCCCAGCAGCCTAGCAGCATGAAGTTGGCAGCGTAGCAGCGTAGCAGCCCAGCAGCGTGAAGTTGGCAGCGTAGCAGCGTAGCAGCCCAGCAGCGTGAAGTTGGCAGCGTAGCAGCGTAGCAGCCCAGCAGCCTAATATATTTCTACAAATAAACTTCACAAAAAATCAAGCCAAACACTTAAGAATGCACAAAATAATGTGAGTCTGTTCTTTGAACGTTAATTAATTGAAAATATAGGAATTTAAAAAAAAAATTGCTGGCAGCGTGAAGTTGGCAGCGTGAAGTTAGCAGCCCAGCAGCGTAACAGCGTAATATATATTTCTTCAGATAAACCCCGCAACAAATCAAGCTAAATACTACAGAATACTACATTACATTGTTATATTTCTACACTGATCCTGGTAAGTTTATTTAAATAGTTTTATTGAACTTTATTAAATTAGCTCATACTTCGTTTTTTTGTACGCGTGGAAATTATTATTTATTTTCTTGTTGTTTTGTATGCTTCGCTATTGATAACCTGTAGTCGGGATAGTAAATTAAACACACACCCACACAAAGAGCCATTATACGCGATTTATGTTATTTAGTTTTGTTGTATTTATATAAATAAATTGCGCTATACACGTGTTTTGCTCTCATATCACTGTTGTAAATCCATTGTGTCATTGTTTGTGATGTGATTTTTTGAGTAATATATGATGTTGTGATGGGCAGGAAGGGTAAGGGTAATAAGAGAAAAAAGAACAGTAGTGGAAGTTTAAGCGACAGTGAGTTACATAGCAGGAAAAGGTCGGTACGTGAGAGAGGCCCGTATGTGGAGACTCCTATAAGTGAAATTCTTGGTGAAGCGAACTCAGTATTATTTAACAGTTGTATGAACGATAGTGTCTTCGTACCCAATATGGACGGTGATGGAGCTAAAGATCCGTCAAATGCTGACTTAATGAAACTGCTTATGAAAATTGAAGGTAGGCTTGATAAAGTTGACCAAAGACTTAGTGCTCTGGACGAAGTAAAATCTAAAATGGTTGATTTAGACAAAGATTTGAAAAAGCTATGGACAATTGTTGAAGACAGATATGTTCTTACTGATGAACGTTTGAAAGCTGCTGAAGATAGAATTGATAGTGTTGATTTTACTCAAGACAATATTCTCGACAAAGTGACAGTCTTAGAAAACGAGAAAAAGCTGCTAAAAGATGAAGTAACATACCTGCAAGCCCAGTCGATGCGTAACAACTTAGTTTTCGCAAATATTACTGAGTCTGAGAAAGAGTCGAATGCAGAGACTGAACAAAAGCTTAGAGAGTTTTTGACTGATAAAATGAAGTTAGCTCGAGATTACGTGGACAAATTGAACATGGAAAGAGTACACAGAATGGGTCAGAGTCGCGCGGGTAAACCTAGAAGTATAGTAGCGAAGTTCCACGAGTTTAAGGATCGGGAAAATGTCCGTAAGCATGCTAAGAACCTTAAAGGAACACAATATTATGTAAACGAACAATTTCCCAAAGAAGTTGCTGACAAACGTAGGAAACTACTTCCGAAGCTGAGAGAAGCTAGGCAGAATAATCAGAATGCCTGGTTGTCATACGATACCCTTTACATTAACGGACGGCCTGTTAGGGAGTAGGGGCACGAGGGGAGTGATGTGCGTGTTCTATCCTGGAACGTGAACGGACTGACAGGGTTAAAACGAGATGACACTGAATTTGTTAATTTTCTCTGTAAATATGACATAATTTTTCTTTATGAAACTTGGTCTTCCAGTTGCAGTGATATTGATTTATCGGGATATGTGTGTTCTAACTTTTATCGTCAATACCAACATAGAAGAGCTCGTAGAAATAGTGGTGGTTTAGCTTTATATATCCGTGAAAATATCCAAGAAGGTGTTGAGATAATACGAACTAGTCACGATTCTTTAGCTTGGATCAAGTTAAATAAGCTATTTTTCAATCTAGACGAAGATGTATATATTTGTGGTGTTTATATTTGGCATGAAGACTCTCCTATGTATAATGTTGTTGATGAAGATTTATTCAATGTCCTTGAATATGATATATTTGAATTTAATGTTAAAGGGTCAGTTTTTGTTTGTGGGGATTTTAACAGCCGAATTGGTAAAAAATTTGATTTTATTCAATTTGACCGAGCCGTTGATTTTATTGACTGTGACAATTACTTACCTGATAATTTTATGTCCAGGGCCTCATTAGATAACAAAAGTAACACGTTCGGTTGTAAGTTGATTGAGCTGTGTAAGTCCTCCGGCTTAAAAATTGTAAACGGCCGTTTATATAATGACAGTAATATTGGTAAATATACATTTGCTTGTGCTAACGGTACTTCTGTTATTGACTACTTGTTAACAAATGATCATTATTTCCCAAATATCACTGATTTTTCTGTACTTGATTTTAATCAGTGGAGTGATCATGCACCACTGTGTTTTTCATTGAAATGTAATTATAATAATAATAAATATTGTACGGAAGATAACTATGAAACAAAATATAAATGGAGTACAGAGCTTAAAAATGAATTTCTTTTAGGCTTAAATTCCGTACGCTTACAATTAAGCGAATCTACAACAAATATTAATCATTCTTGTATCGATGATGTTTTAAATAAATTTACTTCTATTGTTAGGGGTGTTGCCGACCCCCTTTTTGAGAGGCATCATGTACATTCCTCTGTAAATAAGTTTAATCCCTCTTCAGTTGTAAAAAATGCAGAATGGTTTGATTTTGAGTGTGTTCAATCAAAGAGAAAATACGAGCAATCTTTACGTATATTTAATCAACGTATGTCGACCGAAAACAGAGAATACTTTTGTTTGTGCAAAAGTCAGTATAAATTGTTAATTAAAAAAAGAAAAAGTCATATGAAACAAATAAATTAAAAGAAATAGAAAAATTAAAAAAGAAGTAAACCCAAGGATTTTTGGAAATATTTTAGCAAAAATAAAAGTAAAAATAGTTCAAACAACATCACGTTACAAGATTTTTATGGACATTTTTCAAATTTAGAAAATGATATTTTTAAAAACGTGCATGGTGATGCCGAAGCTTTTAACAGTAATCATGATTTCGATTCAAATGCTGATTATAATTGTGAATTAGATTTTCCTGTTACGACAGATGAAGTTCTTAAAGCTGTTAAAAAATTAAAGAGTAATAAAGCTTATGGTATCGATTGTATGTTAAACGAATATTTTATAGAAGGTGCGGAGATTTTAACTCCATATATATGTAATATTTTTAATGCTATTATAGAATCTGGTAAATTTCCAGAAGTATGGTCTTATGGGATCATTATTGCATTGTTTAAGAAAGGTGATCCTAATGTTGCTGATAACTATAGGGGAATTACACTTCTTAGTTGTTTTTCTAAATTATTTACTACACTATTAAATCAACGAATTATGCAATATTGTGAGAAGTATAGTCTTCAGTCTGACGCACAGTTTGGATTTAAGAAAGGTCAGTCTACCGTTGACGCTATGTTTTCTCTTTTGTCTATAGTACAACATTTCCTTAATAATAAGCAGCGTCTTTATGTAGCATTTGTAGATCTTAAGAAATGTTTTGATAGTATATATAGAAATGCTTTGTGGTATAAATTATTTCATGCTGATATTAAAGGTAAAATACTTAGAATTGTAAGAAATATGTACATGAATGTTAAGTCATGTGTAAAATGTTTTAATTCTTTTTCTGATTTTTTCGAGTATTCTGTCGGCCTTAGGCAGGGAATGGTTCTGTCCCCTTTGCTGGTCTCTATGTTTTTTAGAAGATACTGAATTAACCCTACAGAAATCAGTTAATGTTGGTATAGATATTTATGATATTGTTATAGTAATTTTACTGTTTGCTGACGATATGGTACTTTTAGCAAAATCTCCACAAGAACTACAAATGCAACTTGATAATTTATCCGAGTATTGTAATTTATGGAGTTTGGAAGTAAATAGTTCTAAGACTAAAATTGTTGTTTTTAGGAATCGTGGACGCTTGTGTGCGAATGAACAGTGGTCTTATATGAACGAACCCATAGAAGTTGTCGATACCTTTAATTATCTTGGTTGTGTTTTTAAATATAATGGCTCATTTGCAGCTAATAATGATTTTATTGTTGGAAATGCACTAAAAGCACTAAATCTTCTTATGTTCAAATTTAAAGAATTAAAACTTAGCCCTAGTATATATTGCGAACTATTTGATTCTTTTGTTGGTTCTATTCTCAATTATTCGTCTGAAGTTTGGGGTTTTACTAAATCCAAGGATATTGAACGTGTACATTTAAAGTTTTGTAAATATGTTTTAGGGGTTAGGAAATCTACTTCTACACATGGTATATATGGTGAACTAGGACGGTATCCTATTTATATTACACGTTTTGTTAGAATTATTTCATTTTGGTGTAAGGTTTTAAAAACAGAAAACATTATTGTATCCACTTTGTATCGCAGGGCGTTAGAAGATTGTAATTTAGGACATAAAAACTGGGTTTCAAATGTCAAATCACTTCTTGATTGTTATGGCTTTTCAGATATATTTTTAGATCAAACTTAGGTAGTTAAATCATTTATACATGTGTTTAAGGAACGAGTAATAAGCAATTTTATCCAAGAGTGGTATGGTTCTATTGACCGTAGCCCTGCACTTTATGAGTATGCCCGTTTTAAAGATACATTTGAATACGAAAATTATCTAGATATGCTACCATTCACCTTAAGAAAGTTTATTACTCGTTTTAGATTAAATGCACATTCTTTACGAGTTCAAGTAGGTCGTTATGGTAGAGAGCGAATTCCTAGAAACGAACGTTATTGTCTTTACTGTGGTACTCGTGATATTGAAGATGTTTATCATTTTATTTGTATTTGTTCGTGCTATGTTAACATTAGACAACGTTTCTTGCAATGTGAATTATATACGAGACCATCGGTATACAAATTTATTACACTCATGAAATCTGTAGACTTGTTAACTCTTAGTAATCTTGCCAAATTTATTAAATCTGCTTTAGATATTAGAAAAGGTATTGCCGTATAACCAAGCCTCACTCTCCTATTTTTTTTCATTAGCATAATTGTGTTTGTATGTACATGTATTGTCAATTTTGTCAATTTCACAGTTTACATTCGGCGTAATATGGTGACATGCTATTTGCTGTATTGTATATTATAACATGCTAGATGATGTACATATGTACAAATCTGTTAATAAGTTTGCCTTGCCTTGCCTTGCCTTGTACTTTTCTTATTTTATACAGGCTCTATTACTATTTCCATCTCTTATCTTCATCACCATCATCTGAAAATACATCTTATCGGAATCAAACAATCTGTTTGTGTTATATATCTCAACCCCTGGTAACAATTATATGAGGAGATGGAGTTGGAAGGGCCGTAAAACAATGTGTTAGAATGGGGAGTAATAAAGATTTTATGACACATATCTTACCTATTGGTGTCAGCTTCCTTCTATTCCAAAATAGGATACAATTTTTTATTTTACTTATTTTCTCACGAAAATTACTATCAACAATTTTTGTCAGATTTACATCAAACATTATTCCTAATAATTTAAACTGTGTACCCCCCCCCCCCATTTTAGTTTCCATTTAGTCTTAATAGATCTTGTACTGTATTTCATAGATCCTACCCAGATAACATGTGTTTTATTAAAGTTTACTTTTAGGCCAGAATATTTAGCAAAATTGTCTAATATATTTAGTGCTGAATTAAGAGATTTTTCTGATCCATCGAGCAATAGTGTTGTATCATCTGCAAACTGCGAAATTTTGAATTCTTCTTCATTTATTATTATAATACGTGTCAAATATTGATAGACATTTATTAGTTAACCGTTCAATATAAGGCGCGTTTTCACATAATGAACAAAAGAATCACCCATGATGAAAAAACTCGGCTATTGTGTGATTCGGTCATTCTGATTGGCTGTCCACCTCGGTTATTATGAAGCCGCTGCTATATTATATAGTTAATTAATAAAATTGTCAATAAGTATGTGTTTTCATAATGATCTTGTTATTGGCTACAGACAATCATACAGTAGTAGTCGGTCTTCGGTCTCATGCTAATAGAGATTTGCGAATTAAGACGGTGACGGACATCGGAGTTGGATTAAAGTAGGGGATTGTCTCAAAAGAAGATACACGACAAATTTTGTGTAGGAGAGTAACTTTAATTCTGTTACAATTTATAACCATGCATAGTCATACAATTAAAATTACAAATATCCTTCTTTCAACATACAAGTCCACTACGGGTCAAATTCTAGCGTTTCTTGTTCGATTTCCCGTGAACGGATTGGTCTAGGAGCTTTGTGTTGATATTATTTTGTGCAAAAGATATAACTGAAACCGCTGCAAACTTTGATTTATTATGATTTGATTATTCCGTATTATTTTGCATTTTCTTCTATCTGTGATAGTTATTACACGTGGTTAAACCTCCTAACGATGCTTATCAAATACTCAAAGTTTTTCTAAACATACGCTACTGTAATAAAAAAAAACGCCATAATTCTTGCCTCTAAAACTCGAGAATCACGTCCAATTCTAAAGCATAAATTCTTAAAAAATCACTGATATCGAGGGAAAACATGGATATAAGGAGATCTGGTAAGCGAATAATTACTACGAAGGCTACACCTTTGTTACAACTTCCCAATCGACCGAGGACTTGAACTCTGTAGCATAAGCTATAACTAAAACTGGTTTAAATGGATTGTCACTAAAACTGTGACGAAATCATATCAAGCTGTAGAGTTCGTTTTCAGGACTACAGTAGAAGGTAGTAAACGACAGGAAAGACATTTAATACATACTACACCATGCAACAGATTCGAGGCTATGTTTGGGCAAGCACCTCGACCAGTTCCAGGACCAGCGCTGACGTCACTTCCCAAGATAGTCGGTAGAGAAAAAGGCCACTGTATGATATGATACGGAAAAATCAGATGATGTATAACAAATGTATGAGTAAAAGATGACAAAAACGATGAAAATGTTAGGAGTCAGCTCTAGTTTTGATGAAAAGTAAACTGAATTTTTAAAAATTCAATATGTAGTTATCATGAACAAATAGTTAAATATTGTTGTCCTATATTGGAAGGATTGTTTTGAGATGAACCCTCATGAAGTCCGAGCTCCGATGTCTGACACCGTCACCGTCTTAATCCGTAAATCCCTAGTATGACAGTCTTCAGTTCAGTAACAAGGCTATTTTGAGAACACTTACTTATTAACATTATACCAACAACTGCACTTATCAAGTACTCGAGCTCGTTAATACTATTGGTCATACATAACAGTAGTCAGGGGGGCTCATCCAGTCCATAACGCACTCGGTGACCCCTTCTGTATTCAATGTAAATCCGCCATCTTGGAAAATGAGGGAATTTTTGGGAACCGGATGTAGCCAGTTGGGTGCGGTCAGTGTAGCAGACGATCGTTTTACCTTCCGGCCACAAGCCAGCAATCTCCCATATTGTAATAAGCAGACGACGTTTAAGCCAATTAATAAGGTCTGTTGAGGTCAACAGCCTAGGTTGTATAGTGTGCTTTAAACCTGTCAACGTAACATTGTTTCCAGTACGTTTTATTTAAACCTTGTAATTGTAAGGATAGCAGACGACATACGTTGTATTTCGTTCTTAACCCAACTATATGTTTTTATTTTTGTTTAAACCTGTCAACATCCCTACCAGTTGTATGAATCAGCAGACGACCCATTAAAATCGATACAGGTTTAAAGCGGTCCACTTTCATTCAACAGCCAATCACATTGCCGCTTTTTATCTGATTTTACATTTTTTGTAGTAATGGTTTACGTTTAACGTTTAAATCGATTGAAGTTTACGGTTATATTATTAATAATAGTTATTGTTCAATGGGTGTCTCTGTAGTGTAGTGGTTATGGTACTTGCTTAGCAAACCAGAGGTCCCTAGTTGGAACCCTACCGTAGCCGGGTCGTGGAATAATTTGGTTGCTTTCGGATTTTTACGTTGGTCATTTGTATAAAAACTAATAGTATGGATTCTTATTTGCGGAAAGGAAGTTAATAAAAAAAAGGGGAAAAACACGTCCGCCTCTTAACGTAGTCAAAATCACACTAAATATAAAAATATGCCACATAATGAGTTAGTCCACTAATAGGGGTGTAATATAATTGAAAGATGAATCGCAATGTATGCGTTTGCATGTAATGTATATGATAGTTCTATAAACTACCCTCATTTAAAATGTACTGATTGCATTTCAGAGCGCATATCGAACATTTCAGATTTGCATTCGATGTGAAAGCACGTCCAAAAATATTGGAATTTACAGGGTAAGTATAATGTGTTAAAACTGGTACTTGTAGAAAATATTTAAATTGGACTACTGGAAGTATGGAGGTGACGTAAGACCGACTTAATGCTACAGTGAGATGATGTACAGTTGTAGCATTAGGAACCGCGTTCAGTTCATCACGAAACGTTATTAGCATGGAAAAGTAGGAACCTCCCCGTCTAGTAATTAGGACCTGGCCCTAAAATGTCCGCTACAGTTACTAGATCGGGTATACAAGACCAGTAATGTATACCACAAGGGTGCCAACTTATGACAAGCTTCTCTCGTTATCCTTGTACGCTTGTTTAGCGCTAGTGATAGGTTCGAGTATCGGCACATGATGACAGCACTTTTCAATGGTGTAAGATTCAAACATTTGAAGACTCAAAAAATAACAAAACCATTATAGCAGTATATACATACAGTTTTATTTAGATCATTTATTTACAGATACATTTACAACATATAATGACAATAAACAATCAAAGTACTGAAAGTACTGTCGGACTTGATTTTTACCATACGAGACAAAAGAGAGAAATGTGTACCCACATCGTTCGAGCCCATACAAATATTTTAACATTTAAAATTACGGACCGATTTTTCATTCATATTGTAATGCAGGTCATATGCATATAGCTAAATGACATAAGCTAGGGCTTTACTATAGTCCCTTTGCTAAAAGTTTAAAATGAAAAAAGCCTGATATTGGAAAGTTTAATGATTAGCACATTAATTGAGGACAATTTAATTGCATTAAAAACTCTTTATTGTACAAAACTAGTAAACAACACTTCAGTAACAGTAAATACAAACATTGATTCTTCTGGTTTTAACACAACAGAACATCGTCGCATTGAACACATTCAGGGTCACTCAAATCAAAAAGGTCCTGACACAGTAGAGTAAGATCTATATGACCTATAGTTAACCCGATGTTGCATGAAATTCAGACGTGATTATGTAATTCTAAATAATCTGGCGTAAAAGGAACTCTTAAACAGTAAATTTTAAAAGCACGTATCCAGTAATTTACGTTCGTATTTAGCGACTCGAATTATTATTCTTAAGCCGCAGTTTTAACATTTAACCTTCGATAAATGAAACTCCCCACATCGGTTACGCTTTGCTACTAGCCACTGCGGGGAGTGAGTCTATAAATAGCGATTCCGTCATCAAAATAACACTAGTTGGTGTGAATATCCCGGAATACGATTAAATGAGAATTCGCTTTGTAATATTAAGAAATGTTAGAAAGGCACAAAACACACACATCGATGGTAGATTGTTGCAAATGCATGAATACGTCCGTGGAGATTTTTCTGAAAGTTCTATCGAACGAAAACCGAAAGTAGAACTACTTTTACGGCAAGATATTTTATTGGACAGTGAATACGCGGTTTTAATTCTACGCATTTGAATATCTCATGTATCTACCGACAAGCACTAATTTAGATACATGACTCTTTCCATGTAGTTACAATAGAATGTTTGAAATATATTTAGATCTGACACACTTAATTGGGGAAAGATTCCAGATACTTCTATATAAACATACCATTTAGTTGCGGACTATTTCCTTTATGTGGCATTCTTTTAACCAAGCTGTTATGGAGTCCAGCGACCAATATAAGTCTACGATTACAAAGGACTTGATTTTGATAAAAATCAAGTCCAAAAACGGAAAAGTACATCAATTAATGTCGCTAGATTTAATCCAACTGTTGAACTTTTTGGGATAATATTTCCACTTGACAAAATATTGCTTATTGTGTCTTTTTCCTCTCCTTTTTAACACTCTCTATTTTCCAAGTCTGATTAGGATCAATGTTAATGTTTTGAAGTTCACTTTGATAGAATGTTCCTTTGATCTCATCATCTTGTAAATCGCTTAATCTATAGATACGGAGTGTATCTCTGTGGTAGCGTTTCATAATTTTAAACACTTCACCAGTGTACGTTTGATCGTACGCTCGAGTAAACACAGTTTTCAGATGACTGATACGGACATAGTCACCTTCATTAAATTTTAATGGTTTAAGTCTTATAGTTGTCTTTCAATGTTTTGGATTTCGTGCTAAGTATGTAGACAGTCACACTTCCTCTTGATTATTATTTTTAACATCGGCGGGTCTCATTCCGATTGTTCTGTGATAGGTGTGGTTGTAGTTCTCTGCAATGTTATTTAAAATCGGTAGATACGTAGCCGTTCCTTTGTACGAAAAATACAGCATCAGTCGGGTTTTTATTGTTAAAATCGCCCTCTCCGAAGTTGACGCTTTCGTTTCATTTTGAGTAGAGAAGTAAAGAATATCTTGTTTTTATTATGAGATCCTGTACTGTTTTGGCTTTAAAGTATTGACCTGAAATAAATAGTGGAACGTGTAGTGTTTGTCAATAAGTGAAAAATCGTTATAAAATATATAAAAATATCTAAAAAATATAATGGTACAGTAGTTTCAAAATTAAACGAGAACGGATAGTAAACATCGAGTCGTCTGTCAGTTAAACTATGTGTATCTAGGTTTAACTATAACGGTAAAACCCGCTATTCTTTCGTATGAGATAGGTCCCTAATTAGTATTACTTATTGAATGGACTATATACAAATTATTTACTTTATATATATACATAACAATATATGAAAAGCCATGATATATATTATTACCTTTGTCAGTAATTAACTTGACGGGTGATCGTTTTGAATTGTCAAATATTTTTCTGAATGCTTCAGCTACCTCTTCCCCGGTTTTATATCTCAATGGTTGTAACCACACATACTTGGAGAATGTATATATCACTAACAAAATGTACTTGAAACCCTTGTTCCATTCAGCAAACTTCACCATATCCATTAAGTCTGCCATCCATAAATCGTCTATTCCCGCGCTGACAACATGGTTTCTTTGAAACCGTCTTCTGACAGGTTTATGTACACTGTAGGATTCTTGATTATGCAAGAATTTTCGTATTTTATGTATACCGATATTAAATTGTCCTTCACTTTTCACCATGCACTTTGTACCATTTCTGTGGTCCAGCAAACCCCGCTGGATGTTTAGGATCGTAATATATTGTTTTTAAATAGACCTCCCAAGCAGCCATGTTTATTAGTTAATGTCCACAACACAAATGAAGTCTGATTAACAGTTGAAGTCTATTTATTCACTTTAGTCTTCATCATCACTGACGTCAGTTTCCTCCTCTTCACTGTCTTCGTCATCAGTGAATTCAATGTCGAATAAATCTTGAAATGCAGTTCTGTGCTTGCGCAACACTTTGGTTACTGCAGTCGAAGTATTTATGACTTTAGATATTAGTTTATCTATTTGTCCCATAATTTGATTATGTAGGCCACTGGTTTTAAGTGGCAGTATATAAGTGTCTATCAACGTATACTTGCTATTAAATCATTCCTGTGACGTCATCCTTTTGTTCTCACTGTCCAATAATTTGGACGAATGGATCGCTCTCAATGGACAGCTGTCCGTTATTTTTTGTAATATTGGAGTGTAGTCGACATATTGGACTGCAACTCAAATTTGGACACTGTCAACGACGCATGCGTAAGATTATCGAATGCTTTAATGATCTGAAAATAAATGATATTATATATTTTACGAGTCTTGTCAAGGACTTGTATATACTGCATATAAGTCCATGGTCTTTTTTAAGATTTTAATGAAAATGTAGCAGTGCTGTATCATAGCTTTAGAATTTATAAACAGGCTGTACAACTAACAGTCTGAATAGCTCAGTTTGCTGAGCATCTGACTGGCAAGGAGGTCGCGGATTCGAGCCACGCATCGGGTACATTAATTTCCTCTTCCATTGGTGCCATGAATGCGAGACTAGCCTTGGAATACTACACTTAGGGTGAAGCAAAGATTGGGTTAGTCAACAGAACATGTGATTGTCGCGATAAATTAATTTGAATAAAATAGTAGGAGGACTATAGCAGTACTGTACATTATACTTGTATTTGAGAATTGGCTGTAATATTAATAACCCGATTAGCTCAGTTGGTAAAGCATCTGACTTGCAAGCAGGAGGTTGCGGGTTCTAGCCCCGCACCGGTTGCATTATATTCATTCTATAACAACAACAAACACTGAAAAAATGTATATGAATAATCAATTGATCAAATTTCATAACACTCAATAAGAACACATTTTCAATACAATTCATACCTTGAAATATAACGAATCACATCAAGCAAAAGTATTACACAGAAATCCTACATTAGCAATTGTTTCCTATACAAACCTTCCGCATTGTTCCAGGCTGTTTGACAAACCCATTCCCAACAAACGAATACGTAGGAGTGTCAATGCGAACAGGTTTGAATAAAAATTATAAAATGTACATTCCTCGTGCTACTCGAGCAGTGTGGTTGAAAGAGTTGATTTAAAGGTACTTGCCGTAAAGGCTTTTAAGCAGTTAAATTCATACGCTATCTTATCTATTTATCTGGTCATAATAATGCAAGAAAAATGAATCCCTGCTACTTTTTCAAAGCCAATAGCCTTCTTTACTCTTTAGTGACTTTTAGTGAGTAAAGTGTACAAAAAATGTATTATCAAAAAATAGGAAGGAAAATCAATATGAATTACTTGATTTTCATTGGGAACTAGAATGATTAAGTCGACGGATACCTTTAAGAATGACAAATTGTCAGTCAATGAATTGTGTAATCCTTTCGAAATGATTTAAATTACATATAAACCTTATATCTATCACATACATATTGTGATGTTCATACATCCATTCTTTTATTCATCTTTATATACGAGTACGAGTAGTAACTTTTTTCCTAATAATAAGTCATATTGTACTGTCCATGTTGATGTGCTTGCTCTTATTATCAGTGTGGGGAATCCACGTGACATAGTGACGTCACAATTTTATCGTTACAAGCGCATTTTCTGTCTGATTCGAACTAGGAAAATATCACGTAAGTGCATTATTTTTCGTTTTCTTCTAAAGCCACATAACTGTTGCGACTCCTTACATGAAGGGCTAGCTCCGATTCCGAATTTTGTTCCTGAAAGCCCTCTATTTTTTTAATTTTCTTGTCCAAACCGTTTTCTAAAATTTTCTTGTAAAAATAACATTTTCATAACACTGTCAAACGGTTTAAACAAGAAAAGCAAAAAAGTAGAGGGCCTACAATGACAAAAATCTGAACCGGAGGTAGCCCTTTATGTAAGGAGTTGCAACAGTTACGTGGCTTTAGAAGAAAACGAAATATAATGCACTTACGTGATATTTTCCTAGTTTAGTTGGCAGAAAACGCGCTTGTAAAGATAACATTGTGACGTCACTAGGTCACGTGGATTCCCCACACTGGTTATGTCTTATCTGAACTATGCATGACATTGTACCTAGCCTGATCATTGTTCAAGGGGGACAACTGCAACAAGGATTTATATACTTCAGTCTGTGGTTGTTTCCCTTACATAATGATCGTTTACTGATTGTTTTTCTTTTATTATGTTTGTATTCAATGTACTACCTATGCCTACCTATGCAGATGTACTTGTTCTCTGTTATGCCTCGTTTTAAATATGCATGTGCTTGACCTAAAAAAATTTATAACTGCTTCAGATTTTTGTCTCAACATTTGTATTACGTGTCTTTATTGTTATTATGTATGTGTGCATTACATGCTTTGTTGTTCTGTTGTTACTTATCCTTGCATGTCGGTCAATAGCGATACATCGCTAATGTTGTTTACATGTTATGTCTTTACCGACTCTAAATAAAATTTGTATTGTCCCTTGATCAAAGATGGCGGCGTATTCGATAGTTCGCTAACTAAACAAAATATCAAATTACGGGGTTCTATACATGATCTATTTGAGCATTTATTTTTTATGATTCACATTCAAATATGCATCAATACAAATACATCTTTGGACGCCTGCGATTTCTCTTTTATTATGTAAAAAACCACTCTGGACGCCTCTGGTCGCCTAGGGAGACAATAACAATAAAAGATGATTGTCCCACATAAGATGATATTGGAACCCTTAATTATTAACATACCCCTAATTAACTAAAATTACTTTAATTAAGCGACAATTACCTAATTATCTACTATTAATTCAAGCCTTAATTATTCTAATGATGGGTATCTAATAGATTCTTTGAAAAAATAATAAAACATGACAATGTTTATATTACAACAACAACAACAATTTTTATTCAACATTAAGTAATATAGCATTACTTCTGTCTACAAAAGTATGTGCAGTGACAAGCAATGAATCAATACAGTATTGAATATGGAATCTAATTATAAATTATTTTAAGCAGAAGCTGTATTCATGATTACGATAAAGTTAATAAAATAATAAATTATTTATCAAGTTTCTTTCTACGGTTATTTGCAAAATACAGATATTGTGATGGGTTTATAATAGTTATTTTGTTTTAAGACAGCAAATGATTATCAAATTTCTGTAAAGTCGGCCAGGTAAAATAATATGATTTTATATATTTTTACGTAAATCTGAATATATAGGGCATGTTAACACAAAATGATACTCGTTTTCCAAAGTTTTAGATGTACAAAATTTACATATTCTTTCTGATCTAGCAACGTAATAGTATCTTTCCCGTTCTATTTCAAGGTTATGTAAGGATAAACGAAATCTACTCAGTGCGATTCTAAATCGTTTTTCTAAACTATGATAATCAAGATACGGTTCAATGATAAAATTATGTTTGTACCTACAGTATGTAATCAATATCTGTGAGTTATTTATATCTGCATACCAAGTTTGATGATACTTATCTAATATTCTCTGTTTGATAAAATAAAATGGCGTGATATTTTGATAGTTATGAAAATTGTGTCACATGTCTGATAAGCCTAAATTATCCAATATAGTTTTAATTTGAAATGCCCAGTTCTGACCATTGTATGTTAAATTGTTAAGTGCATCTTCCATAGAATATGTTTGTTCTATCAAATTATTATCACCTAGCTTTTTAATTTTTATCCAATATCTAATCATGTTTATATGTCTTTTGATTTTCATTGGTTTTCTGCCAAGTTCACCATATAATCCTGTCTGATTCGTGGACTTATTAACAACAAGAATGTTGTATATAACAGCAACCTATTTCGTAACTCATAATAAATATTGTTTTTATATATTTAAATTTTATAAGTATTACAAATCTTATTAAATATATTGTTTATATTTTTATAACACAACTATTCTTTTAAAACTAATTGTTATCCTTCTAACATAAGAGGGGTTGAATTCTCCAGACAGCGAAGGGTGACATGAGGGTCGAATTGTCTAGGGGTTGAATAGTCTCAAGAAAATATTAGGGGTCGAATTGTGTAGGGGATACCGTTACAGTTATGTCAAATATCTTTTGCTATTTTTACGAAATTTTATTTCAAACGTTTATTTTTTGTACATAATAGTTAAATGAAAGAAAAGTAAAGTGATAGAATTTTATAAGATTTAAAATTAGAAGCAGAGACGTATATATATCAGTTTGATATAATGATTATAATATATTTGAAACAGTAGGCGCTGCATGAGGCCCGTGAACATACATTTACGTACATGAAATTGCAATGACGTGGTATTGGCAGGCTATACATACATGTACATATTCATACAATTACTGCTTTGATGAGGTTGAATTTTCCCCTATTCTTTTTTAAAGTTGATCAAATAGATGGAAATATAAGTTATAAGTACAGACAATTAAGGACTTATATATGTATGTATGTATATAAGTCCTTGGTACAGGTATGTCAAAAAGTACACTCTTGCTACGGTCTTATCATTAATTAAGGTGGTTATTTAGGTGATTATACAGAACAGTACCGGAGCTGGTGTAAATTAAAATGTTTTAGATTTATAACTGGAAAACATGGTCATCTGGAAACAAACTATTTTCAAGATAAAAATCTTATAAGATATAAAAAAGTTCTTTAGATGGACCTAAGCAATGTTAGAATAAAGTCAAATGAACAATGATTAATGCCTATCAATGTGTCGCACTATATTAATTTTGTAGGTATGACTTGATACCGGAAAGGGCTCGTTAATTTTTAGTTAATGCATTTTTTTCAAAATATTTCTTTATCATTTAATTCGTTTTTCAATGAAAAATAATGTATTTGACAAAATTGTGTAAAAATCTGCATTTCAAAACATTTTGAGAATACTTATATTAAGTGCACTCATTTGACTGATCGGAACTTTGAGGACTTGGCATGCTCGGAAAGGACGCGTATATTCTTAATTGGTTATTTTTTTCAAAACATTTTTATGTCATTTCATTTTTCATAGAAAAAACAGTATTTTGGCCAAGTAGTATTACAATATATATTTTAAAAAATCATTTTGTGGATACTATGATTTACAACCGTCAGTGCACGCACTCGGCTGATAGGAATGAAAGGACATAAACGCTATCGGAAAGAATTCGTTTATTCTTCAGAATTATTGCATAATTTTTCAAGGCCTCATAATTTCATAAGACTATAATTGTATAACCTTTTCTATCACCATTTCCAACTCGTGCGTTCTGTACAATCGCCAACCAACATAACTTTACATTGCACTCGGACATCATCATCAAACAAAGAAAATACGACATTGCAACTTCTTTCATATTAATGTTAGCCTGCACTAACCTAAAACACAGTTTATCATTAAGACAGTATACGATCCTTGATCAAAAATCGAATTTTCTCCGATTGTTCTGAAATTTTGCACAATGATCGTATAGCATGTTCTTCGATTTTTCTCGTTTTATTTTTTAAAATTCGATTGTTGACCCATATGACGTCAGGAAAGGTCGCATATACTACTTTAATAGCAACTTTTAAAATATAATCTTTGTTTATGTATAATTTTGTTCATCATTCCACATATATTAGTTAATATAGTGAAAAGTTTTCATCATGCAGTTATCGATACCAATCTTTGTTTATAAAGCATGTTTATCAATATGTCCTTACTGTTTTTCATTACTGTGTACTTTATTTGTAAAAGATTTCATTTGTCATTGTCACGTGTATATATTTTGATGTATGTAATCATTCACATGGGTCTTTTGGCCTAATGAAGTTTAAATAAATAAATATATATACATTAATGTTTATGTCTCATGCAAGTGATTTAATACATTTTACTGTTTAAAATGATGGATATCCAGTAAGGGTAGCTAGGTGACTTAATTTAACATATTTTCAATGGATCGATATCCAGTGAAAGTAGGCGACTTAAAATTTAGAGTATGTTACTGTTTAAAATGCACATCTACTAAATTCAATATATTCTCCTGTTTAAAACTGACAGAGCCCGTCCGGCTAGCCGCGAGTCAGTGGTTAGAGCGTTTGTTTGATGATCGAGAGGTTGTGAGTTTTAATCCTGGGCAAGGCTTATATACACTGTCCGTGACAAATTTGACTGAAGATATTACATCCTATGTTAAATTGTCGCCCACCTCTAAAGTATGTGTGGTAGCTTGGCAGAAGCGTATTACGAATAGAATGTGGTTAGTACTTGTTAAGGCCTAAAAGAAGTCCAGAAGAGCTGGTTTAGGATAACTGCCCGCACGATCACAGGATACGATATATCAACAGAATCCTATATAGTATACCGGTATTCGATACGATACGTGAACCGATACTCAGCCCTTCTGATAGGGTAAGCATAGTTCTGGGTCCCATAACTAAATTGGTCTTTTTTATTTCGTCTTGTTGACCATTTATGAACTGCAATGCAAACGCATCATCGTCAAAGCCCCTTCGACTAGGGTAAGCAGTGATAGTATTTACTCTGGCCTCTATGTCTGGATCTGGCTGGATACTGCATGACCTTTTTGCAGCAGGAGAGAGATGGCTAAGTTAGGTTTGTTATCTGTCTTTGTTTAATTAAATTGTGGTGCATCAGCCGATTTCTGTATATTTTAAACAAAATGATATATAAGGTAATAATTTAGTTTGATATACATGTATATAAGGTAATAATTTAGTTTTGTAAAACTAAACAAGCGTGTAACACATTTTTTTTCATTTTGAATTATCTTTGAATGCTGTGTTTTACTTTAGTTATGAAAAAAGCTCCAAAAAGCAATACACTAATACAATTAGTTTATTTGCAATATATCGGGCCTCCAGCCCATAATACAAACATGATATTCAACAAATTGGTGATGTATTTTCATACATAAACAACATCAATCAAATAAGCACAACATAATGAAATTGACAATAATTAACACATATATAAATAGATAAGATTGAGGATTATTATTGCTTGCAAATATTTGTGTTCATTTACAATAATTTAACATGTACAAATGTATTAATTATCAAAAAAATGAGTTCAATTGTTTGTGGTGTCTCTTAATTCAAACGCTAGCTTTAAAAACTTTGATAATGCTTAATATGAATGGTTTGTTTTAATAAGGCTTAATTTTCATGTTAACATAATACTTGGATGGTTTGCGCTGATTGGTTTGTGATTGAGAAATAACTTTTTAACTTCTGAAATGGTTATGTATGGAAATGACAGATAATTTACCACAACAATATTGAAAAATAACAATTAATATTAAACATTTTTTGTCTGGTTTATCTCCCTATCCATCAGTATTAACTATATAATTTTCATATGTTGTTGTAAATAATTATATCCTCTTGAATATTGATATACATGTATATCTTTTAACTGCCCTGATTTTAGAAACAGTACATGCTATTGTCATTTTCTGGCGAATGTTACTGGTATGAAGCTATACATCACTAAAATAAGGCAAACTCAATATATATAGACTATGGCCACGTTTCATCAACACTTCTTAAGTAAAAAGTGTCTTAATTATCTCCCTTCTTAGCATTAAACTATGTTCCAACAAAATTTTCTTAGCCAAGAATTCTTAAGTTTAGGATTGATTCTTTCTTAAATTTAGGATTTTAAAGATATAAGAAGACGCGGCTTCTGCCTTTATTATTTATAGAGCTGGGTATCGGTTCTTAAAAGCGTATCACGATATATCACAATATTAGGGCTCACCCTGGCTATTTTTTTGCTTGCGCCAAGGTATGGGCCAAATGAAAAAAGTTGGGGCCAAATTCTTAAAACTTGAGCCAAATGTGCTGTTTGGCACAATTGTGAAACAGACAACACTACCAAAATAACAGATAGAACACGGAAATGGATAGAACAAAAACAAATAAAATCAATGCATAACTTTTGATATTACATAGTGATACTACAGATGCTATATTTTACATGCTTATAATCATGGTATTCACATTATAAATATATATTTATAATCTCTTAAAACATATTACTTAAAATATTTTTCAACCACCTGATCATTTGAAAAATTATTGGGTAGGGTTGAATTTCTTTTATTTTATCATCGTTAAAGTCACAATTTTAAGTGTGTCCAGTGCCTGTATTGTGATAATTTCTGTGTGTCATATTGATTATTTTCATATATTTTAATTATTCTGATTAACAAATACCATGTAACAATGAACATAATTTTTTTCTATATGTGATATACCAAGTAATTAGTTTCATTTGGCGATGTTTTGACTTTATCGCTATACATAGATAAGTAAAATTAAAGTAGATTGGGAAATGTCGATCCAAAACAACAACACGCAAGTACACATTTTCATTTATCCGTTATTAACATGCTAAACTGAACAGAAAAACCAAAATCAGGCACTAATTGCGCAAAATATGGGTAAGACCAGATACAATCTATGCCTAGCGGCATTGTCATCGTTAGAGGTGCGAAGTCGGTGATGCGAATCGCAATCAGGATTAACAATCATAATATTACCTGACACGCGCGACTTCCACAGGCAGTTGTTTACAACTGATTATTGAATGATTTCACGCCATCGGCAAAATGTCCGAGGTCACGTAGCCGCTTAATTACAACATAAAACAATGCTTTCATCAAAGAAAATACCGAGAAAAATCGTATGCGCCAAACGTATGTGCCAAATGGGAAAAATATAACCAAATTTATTTTTATATTAGATATTAAAATGCATTTGGATTTTTGTATTTATTAACTGTTTTCTCCAAATCTGACTGTGGAATCTTACTGGTCAAATGATAATAATTTGATCTGACTTATGTTTGAAATATAATTAAAAATATGTCAGAAATACCAACATTCTCCTATTGTACTCAGACATTTAAGAAACTGGTATCTTAACAGAATTATGTTCTCAATAAAGTTACTGTTCTGTTCTGGAATTTTTTTGTTACTATGTTTTAAGTTGAGATTGTTCATTCAGTTATCAGGGTTTGCATTTTTGTCTTTTTCCTTTTGTATGGCTTATAGTGATGATAAAGTATAAGTCAGCAGTTTGGAGGAAGATAAATCTGGCAATATGAATGTAAATAAACCCTGGTTTGTTATTTCAGTTTCTATTTCAGCATATTTTGCTGTCAACTCTTACATGTTCATTGATATGTTGTAATACGTTATGTCATAGAGGCCAACCATCTTCAGCTGTGCACAGTTACAGACTTAATTGAGTTAAATACCAACCAACGTTACTAGATAAAGTGTATGTGAACAGTAAGTCAAACCAAGTAAAATGTTTATTGCAGCATCTTGTGATTGCAGTAAATGAAAAAGCACAAATATATTGTATATGAATCATTTCTTTTTGCAGGTTTAGAAATTTAAACTTTTTAGCTCACCTGATGAATCAGGTGAGCTTTTAGGATTGGTGAATGTCCGGCGTCCGTCCACAATTAGTCTGTTTACACTCTAGCAACCGCAGCTCTTTATGAATCTTGATTAAACTTGCTCACAATTCATATGGCCACAATGTCTCGGCTAAGTTTGATTATGGGCAAAATCTGATAATAACTTCTAGAGTTATGGGCCCTTGAATTACAAAATTTGCTATATTTGAGCTTGTTTACACTCTAGCGCATTCATTTATTCACCAATCCTAATCATATTTTCAGTAAATGTGTATAACCAAGAGATCTTGAACAAGTTCGATTATGGACGGAATCGGATCCAAACTTCAAGAGTTATGGGCCCCTGATTTTGAAAATTTGCTATATTTTAGCTTGTTTACACACTAGCGCCTTCATTTATACACCGATCCTAATAATATTTTCAGTAAATGAGTATAACCAAAAGATCTCGAACAAGTTGATTATGGTTGGAATCGGACCACATCTTCAAGAGTTATGGACCCTTGACTTAGCAAATTTGCTATATTTTAGCTTGTTTACACTCTAGCGCCTTCATTAATTCACTGATCCTAATCATATTTACAATGAATGTGTATGACCTTATGGTTCTGGACATGTCAAGTTATGGGTGGAATCGGACCACAACTTCAAGAGTTATGGACCCTTGGATTAGAAAATTTGCTACGTTTTAGCTTGTTTAACAGTATTATACCTTCATTGTTGGTTTTGATATCAAAATCTACGTAAAAATGAGTTTTACGAGATGGAAACTATATTACCTGGTCATTGATTATTGGCCTTGGTTCTCAGGTGAGCGATAAAGGGCCAATGTGGCCCTCTTGTTTAAAGTTTAATCAAATGTGACTATGTCATTGTCTGGGGTCTTTTGTCCATCGTACATTGTCAATAATTTAGATAAAGACATTCTGTCATGAGCTGCTCTGTGGATTATGGCCGAACGGCAAACTGTACATGAATGACCCCAAAGTGAAAGTTTTTAAGTAAAATTTTTCTTTATTCACATTGAAACTTGATAAGAATGATTATTTGGAGATTGTGTTCCTAACTTGGCAAAATTATTCTGCATAATTGCAAGCTACTTTGTCAAAATTTAATAGTTCTTTTATTTCAATTAACTTTTCACACCCAGTCATAAGTGTTATATAAGCATAAAATTCAGGGCAATATACATGTATACTCGCATGATGTATGTAATTTTGATAGAGAAATAAAAAGTCCCAAGAGAACCTAACCTATGGTTTGCAAGTAAACTTATTCAATGTGTTAACAGAAATTCATTTATTTAAAACTTGAAAACAGTGTGATTGGATATTAGATGTAAAATTCCAATATGATAACATGGACAACTTACTTGTTATAATATAATGTTATTAATGTTATTATGTGTTTGATTGATCAATGTAGATATACAGAGTATAGATGGGTTTGCTGTACATTTTGAGGACAAGAGAGAAGACCTACCGTTATATATATACACATACCTTTCACTGGTGTCCCCTTTGTTATCCTGGGCACAGAAGTTTGGGAGTACCATCATGGCCCCAAGAGGAAAAAGAAAGAGAAGCAGACAAAAGTATATATATAGGAGACATTTTATATTATATTCAGTATATTATTAGAATTAACATAGACTTCTGCTACATTAAGATTAAATCATTCTTTCCATAGCAACTGTTAAATTTTTTTAGTCCACTAAGATCTAACAAGCAGAACTTGTTCACTGTGATTATACTCTTTGTTAAATAATAAGTTCATAGCTAGATGTACATCACTAATCAGGTGACTACAGTCACTTATGTAATGCAACTACTTATCTCACACTGAAAATAATAATTTATTTACTTAGTCTTCAATATTGATTCAAACATACATCAAAGATGAAGTGTATTCATTTGTTATTTTATTTGAATATATTGTTGTATGGCAGGCATCCGTATTATAAGAATGTTGTTAATTTTCAGAATGAAATTTGTTTCTGCCAATGACCTAGGTCTATAATGTTTCATAATTTTTAAGCATAGGAATCTACTTTTATTGATCAACTGTTTGGCAAGCGTATTATTGCAGTTCAGAAAATCTTCAGTTTGATTGTATTGTGAAGTTTAATATTAATTTTTTTAAGGAATACAGTGGACATACATACACGTGTATAACAGAAAAGTCAAAAAAGATGATCCAAGTCTCTAAAAAGATGGGGTGTCAAGCAAAATTGAAAATGCGAGCTATTATTAGCTTTCCCAAGTTCAAGGTTAGATAAGTATTTCTTGGTAGTAAATATACGAGGGGCTATCCAAAAGTTAGTGGACAATGTTTATGAAATGAAAATTTCGCTACAGATCATTCTGATGTTTAATACATGCAAATTTTAGTTCAATATGAGCGGGAATACAAAATTTCATAAAAGTTTCCATGCTATAAACAAACAAACAACACCATGTCTGCAGATCTGCGGCCATTTTTAATAACGTCACGTCTTTAAAGTAAAATGTGTCACACTTTTTCTAAGTCCTGACCACCTACAGCGACGCATTTACGGTGGCGCTTTACCCCATGAGAGTAAACTCCATCAAAGCAATCTTTCTAAATGGAGTACAATTATGTCTGAGATGTCTTAAGTAACTCATCAAAGCTGTTGAAACGCCGTCCCTTTGAGCTCAGATTTCAACTGTGGAAATAAGGCAAAATCATACGAAACAAGATCCGGCAAATATGGGGATGTTGAAGAAACTTAGCTTCCATCTGAATCTCTATTGTTGTCTGCACCTCACTGGACATATAGGCTGGTGGATTATCCTTGTGAAATATCATCTTGTCATGGTAACTACTCTCCGATCACAAATCATTTCATGTAATGTTATCAACGGTCCCTGTTCACAACGTCATGAACGAGCTCAGTGAACGTTAGTTTACCGGCTTTTGGTGATGGGTTGTCCAGTGGGTCTGTCATCCTTAACCATCCCACGTCCTTCCCAAATTTAGAGATTATTGAGGTTGTCCACAAACTTTTGGATAGACCCTCATACTTTATGCTGTAATTACTAATTAAGTATGCACATTTGTTAACATTTTAAAGTTTCTCAAATTATTTTGTCTTGCTTTTGTCTAATAATCCTCCGTTTGTTGAGTAAATTGCTTTAATCCTATTCATTCCTATGTTGCCATTGTTTTAAGCAGTTATTTAAACTTTCAATTTTAGGTATTAAATTTAGTTTAAGATTTTGTTCTTTATCATTTGTAAATATTATGCCAAGAGTTTGAGCTGAGTCAGATGTCCATTTAAATTGTTTGTCTTGACTGTACTTTATGTTAGTGTTTTCCAGAGAAACTATTCTTAACACATTTGTTTTATTAGTATTAAGTTTTAATCCTGAGACACATTCAAAATTTGAAATAACATCTACTAATTTTTCAAAAGACTGTTTAGAGCCGTTATTCATAAAAGTGGCATCATCCTATTCATTCCATTAGCAATCAACAGGGCTAATTTTTAAGGTGGCTCAAATGACAATGTAGAGAATTATAGGGTAGCCATTGAAGAACATAGTGCATCATCTGTCCATCTGATTCGGTATTACAAACATAGTGTCATTTTACATGACTTGTAAAAGTATATGTTAACCACTTCAAGGTATTCTAAATACATGTATACATGCAATGTGTGATGAATGCTATATCAGCATTTGCTCTAATATGCCCTCCAAACGCCCCACTTGAAACTATTCTATCATTTTATGCTTATACAAGATCTAGTAGTGAAGTGTCAAGAAAATGAACTTGACATAGACAATTTCATTGATTTTACAAGTCCTATAAATAGCACTGATAACTTTATAAACTTTATTACCAGCACAGAAATCTAAGAAACTAGAAAAGTACATTACTGCTTTTCTGTATTAATCATTTTTGAAGTAATGGTCTAGGTTTACCTTTCTGATTATAGAAGCAATTTTTAATTTGTACAGCATTTTCTCAAGAGATCCACTAGATGATTATGGAGTTTTCAAAATGTAGTCAAATTATGGCCCTTTTTAGACGTAAAGAATTCCTTCTACATTATATAGTGTATAAATATGAAATTATATGATAATATTTCTTTGTGTTTACACTGCCTTACAGACAGGTCTTTTTAACACTAATATAGCCTGCCCTGCTAGCTCAGTAGTTAGAGAGGTTTTGAATTCGAAACATGGGCGAGGCTCATACTGTCAGTATTTCGGGGAATTAAGGTGTCCGTTCAGTCCCCGAAATAAAGAAGCTGGTAGAAATTTATTTTAAATCTCTCCATGAATGTGACCTGAAAAGTAGACGGTTTTCCCCTACAGCACAAGACATCAGGAACCACATGTTCCTGGCATTGCAGAAAAACAGGTAGAATTTTATCGTCTTTTTAGCTCGTCTGTTTTTAGCTCACATGTCACAAAGTGACAAAGTGAGCTATTAGGATCACTCTCCGTCCGGCGTCCGGCGTCGTGCGTCGGCAAACTTTTTGTTGTGACCACACTAGGGGCCACATTTTTGGCTCAATTTTAGCAAAACTGGGTCAGAATGTTAATATCAACAAAATCTCGGACGAGTTCGATATTGGGCCATTTGGGGTCAAAAACTAGGTCACCAGGGCCAAATAAGGGAAAACCTTGTGAACACTGTAGAAATCACTGTTTTGAATTTATCTTCATGAAACTTTGTCAGAATGTTTATTTTAATAATATGTAGGTCAAGTTTGAAAATGGGTAATTTCTGTAGTAAAATTAGGTCACTAGGGCAAATTGCTGGAAAACCTTGTGAACACTCTAGAAGTCACTGTTTTGATTGGATGATCATGAAACCTTGTCAGAATGTTTGTCTTCATAATATCTTGGACGAGTTCGAACATGGGTCATCTTGGGTCAAAAACTAGGTCGCTAGGTCAAATCTTATGAAAAACCATGTTAACACTGTAGATTTCACAGTTATTATTGGATCTTCACCAAACTTTGTCAAATCGTTTGTTTTAATGATATAACGGTCAAGTATAAATATGGGTTATCTGGGGTCAATAACTAGGTCACCAGGTCAAATCTTAGGAAAACTTTGTTAACACTGTAGATGTCACAGTTTTAATTGGATCTTCACCAAACCTTGTCAAAATGTTTGCCTCAATGATATGTGGGTCAAGGATAAACATGGGTCAGCCGGGTTCAAAAACTGGGTCACAAGGTCAAATCTTAGGTAAATATCTTGTAAAAGCTCTAAATGTCATGGTTTTGATTGGATCTTGGCCAAACCTTGTCAGATTGTTTGTCTTAATGGTATTAAGGACAAGTTCAAATATGGGTCACCTAGGGTCAAAAACCAGGTCACAAGGTCAAATCTTAGGAAAACCTTATTAACACTGTAGATGTCAAATTTTGATCGTATTTTCACCAAACCTAGTCAGACTGTTTGTCTTAATGATATGTAAGACAAATTCGAACATAGGTCGTCTGGGGTCAAAAACTAGGTCACCGGTTGAAAACAATGTTTTAATGAATGAACAGTGATTGTCATGTGAGCGATATAGGGCCATCTTGGCCCTCTTGTTTGAAGACAAGGTGAAGTTATTGTGATAACTGCATTGTCAGTGCATTGTTCGAAATCTCTAAAGTAGCTTCTACCTCAGAAACTATTGGAGGTAGCAACATGAAACTTCATATGGGGTTAGATCTCACTGAGATGCTAAACAGACTTGCCTTGGTTCCTAGGGCAGTGCTCTTTTTATGTTTTTGTCATGTCAGAAAATATTCAGTATAAGAAAGAACAGAATTTGTTATAAATAAAAATTATTCTGCCCTGTAATTTATGTTTGCATTAACAACCATAGGTCAAAAGATGTTACCTTCATATTAAAATTGCGTAAGTACGCTCTTTATTGATTATACCTAATTGTTCAAGATGAGGTTTGCATGTTTTTCACACCTGTACTAATAACATGCACTACCACTAATCAGTAAACAAATATTTACTCTTCTTTCCTTTCTAAATATTACATATATCATTTAAAAAATCTGTAGTAAAAAAATAATGAAAATTCTGTACAAATTATATTTAAAATGTTTCAATTCAGCTTCACAAATGATGACCAAGCCCAACTTATGAGTGAAATACAGAAATGGCACAAGAAGAGACCACAAGACAATTTCTATTTTCAGCCAGCGAGAGTACTCAATGCTTTCTTAGCCTTTTTTCCCAGATTAGCCAAACATGGGATACTTTGATGGACAGAAGCTTGTGGGTGTTTTAACAACCTTGAGCATTGCTTATACTTATGATCTTTACATGAACTGTTCATGTATGAAATCAATATTCCTGACTTCATCTGTTTAAAAGATAGACTAAAATTTTATTCTTAGTGCAGGTAGTAATGTCCATGCCAGTTTGCAGATGTCTTTCTGAAGCATTTTTGCTATAATTAAAGATAAAAAATGGAAGTAAAATATTTATTAAATGTACTCTCAATAAATTGCAGAAGTGTTGACAACAGTGGAAATGGTAAAGCCTACTATTTGTGCATCAAACACATTTCCAACAACAACTATTACAGAGATATGGACAAGAGACTACTTATGGACAGTACCTATAAAACTGTAAAATACAATTTACCACTGTATTTTATTTGTGTTCTCACCAGTGTGGGATACTTTTTTGTGGCTTCTTTTATAATCCGACGTGACAACACCACAGAAATCTGTGATGCCTTGAATATTATTAAGAGATGGAATGACAATTGGAAGCCAATGAGTTTCATGTGTGACCTTGATTATAGGGAAATAGATGCATGTGGAAGTGTGTTCAAAGGTATTTATTGTTTGTGTCATTCATTTTTTCATTGTTTTACTTTTTTTATTCTGTTGGGTGATTCTCTTAGTTTACATGAACAGTATGTTTTTAGGGACATAAACAGCATTTCCTTACAATGTACTTACGGTTTAGCATGTCTTTCTTCAAAACACATTGTGCGGAAATTGAAATTGGTTGACATGCATGATTATGTAGAAATTTATGTTACATTGTTAATTAACAGTCACAGAAGTTAATCATGTTATGAGTGTCTGTTAGGATATTGTTGCATCCCAGATGTGTAATGGCTAAACAATAATGCTTTAAAGTCTGCTTCAAAGCTACATTGCTAAAAGACAAGTATATTTTGGAAGCTGTCATGATGATCTTCACATTATTAACCATCAATAGAGCATATGGTCCATTAGTTGTATTCTATAAAGAAAAGCAGATCAAGTGTTAAGTTTGGGGCTATCCTGCCTCACTACAATATTGATATATTTTTTTGTCTGGACTGGCCCAAAACTATATAAAATTATTTAGATAAATGTAAATATAGAGGGTGTTGTTTTCAAAAGCTGAGACTCCAATCCACAAGTCACTTAAATATAAAATGTAATCTGTAATAGTCTACCACTCTTGAGCTCCCAGGTCACACAAAAATGTTCAAAAAATTCAGTTGTCCAAATAAATAAATGAATAGCCTATAATATGATTATTGAAGTACAAGAAGTTAATCCATTATACATAACCAATTGAATGATATTTTCTTTTCCAGATTGTATCATATCTACTTGTGCTTTCCATAGGGAACTAGCATGGAACAGATGGTTAAAGACAGTTTATAACAAATAACACCATTGTAAAGATACTGTCCTGAAAATGTATGCACAACATTTTTTTATTGTAATGATTTTGTTTTCACATGAGTATTTAGTTAAAATGTATGTAGTTCACAGTGTGATATTGTACTGGGGGCCCAGATACCAATGTAGCTAATATCATAATGGAAATTGAACAAAGAAAAAAAGTTAAATGCCAAAAAATAAATATAGTGATTTGTTTGTACAGATTTCCTTCACAAATGCCAAAAGTCAAATGATCAAAATCTGTACTAATCTTGTGCCTGCTTTCAAGAAATACAATGCAGTCCGTCGGCCGCCATCTTTCTTTCCGAGAACTTACTCAATGCCTGTGTACAAGCATAAACCTCTCAAGTTCAAGTTCTTTCACGTGGAAATCATTTATCATAATATCATTGAGCATGATACATGTACTTGGAGTGCTGCGCATTATGTTATTAATCAACGTGAATACCTTATCACCTAGCGGCATTGTCATCGTTAGAGGTGCGAAGTCGGTGATGCGAATCGCAATCAGGATTAACAATCATAATATTACCTGACACGCGCGACTTCCACAGGCAGTTGTTTACAACTGATTATTGAATGATTTCACGCCATCGGCAAAATGTCCGAGGTCACGTAGCCGCTTAATTACAACATAAAACAATGCTTTCATCAAAGAAAATACCGAGAAAAATCGTATGCGCCAAACGTATGTGCCAAATGGGAAAAATATAACCAAATTTATTTTTATATTAGATATTAAAATGCATTTGGATTTTTGTATTTATTAACTGTTTTCTCCAAATCTGACTGTGGAATCTTACTGGTCAAATGATAATAATTTGATCTGACTTATGTTTGAAATATAATTAAATATATGTCAGAAATACCAACATTCTCCTATTGTACTCAGACATTTAAGAAACTGGTATCTTAACAGAATTATGTTCTCAATAAAGTTACTGTTCTGTTCTGGAATTTTTTTGTTACTATGTTTTAAGTTGAGATTGTTCATTCAGTTATCAGGGTTTGCATTTTTGTCTTTTTCCTTTTGTATGGCTTATAGTGATGATAAAGTATAAGTCAGCAGTTTGGAGGAAGATAAATCTGGCAATATGAATGTAAATAAACCCTGGTTTGTTATTTCAGTTTCTATTTCAGCATATTTTGCTGTCAACTCTTACATGTTCATTGATATGTTGTAATACGTTATGTCATAGAGGCCAACCATCTTCAGCTGTGCACAGTTACAGACTTAATTGAGTTAAATACCAACCAATGTTACTAGATAAAGTGTATGTGAACAGTAAGTCAAACCAAGTAAAATGTTTATTGCAGCATCTTGTGATTGCAGTAAATGAAAAAGCACAAATATATTGTATATGAATCATTTCTTTTTGCAGGTTTAGAAATTTAAACTTTTTAGCTCACCTGATTCATCAGGTGAGCTTTTAGGATTGGTGAATGTCCGGTGTCCGTCCACAATTAGTTTGTTTACACTCTAGCAACCGCAGCTCTTTATGAATCTTGATTAAACTTGCTCACAATTCATATGGCCACAATGTCTCGGCTAAGTTTGATTATGGGCAAAATCTGATAATAACTTCTAGAGTTATGGGCCCTTGAATTACAAAATTTGCTATATTTGAGCTTGTTTACACACTAGCGCCTTCATTTATACACCGATCCTAATAATATTTTCAGTAAATGAGTATAACCAAAAGATCTCGAACAAGTTCGATTATGGACGGAATCGGATCCAAACTTCAAGAGTTATGGGCCCCTGATTTTGAAAATTTGCTATATTTTAGCTTGTTTACACACTAGCGCCTTCATTTATACACCGATCCTAATAATATTTTCAGTAAATGAGTATAACCAAAAGATCTCGAACAAGTTTGATTATGGTTGGAATCGGACCACATCTTCAAGAGTTATGGACCCTTGACTTAGCAAATTTGCTATATTTTAGCTTGTTTACACTCTAGCGCCTTCATTAATTCACTGATCCTAATCATATTTACAATGAATGTGTATGACCTTATGGTTCTGGACATGTCAAGTTATGGGTGGAATCGGATTACAACTTCAAGAGTTATGGACCCTTGGATTAGAAAATTTGCTACGTTTTAGCTTGTTTAACAGTATTATACCTTCATTGTTGGTTTTGATCTCAAAATCTACGTAAAAATGAGTTTTACGAGATGGAAACTATATTACCTGGTCATTGATTATTGGCCTTGGTTCTCAGGTGAGCGATAAAGGGCCAATGTGGCCCTCTTGTTTAAAGTTTAATCAAATGTGACTATGTCATTGTCTGGGGTCTTTTGTCCATCGTACATTGTCAATAATTTAGATAACGACATTCTGTCATGAGCTGCTCTGTGGATTATGGCCGAACGGCAAACTGTACATGAATGACCCCAAAGTGAAAGTTTTTAAGTAAAATTTTTCTTTATTCACATTGAAACTTGATAAGAATGATTATTTGGAGATTGTGTTCCTAACTTGGCAAAATTATTCTGCATAATTGCAAGCTACTTTGTCGAAATTTAATAGTTCTTTTATTTCAATTAACTTTTCACACCCAGTCATAAGTGTTATATAAGCATAAAATTCAGGGCAATATACATGTATACTCGCATGATGTATGTAATTTTGATAGAGAAATAAAAAGTCCCAAGAGAACCTAACCTATGGTTTGCAAGTAAACTTATTCAATGTGTTAACAGAAATTCATTTATTTAAAACTTGAAAACAGTGTGATTGGATATTAGATGTAAAATTCCAATATGATAACATGGACAACTTACTTGTTATAATATAATGTTATTAATGTTATTATGTGTTTGATTGATCAATGTAGATATACAGAGTATAGATGGGTTTGCTGTACATTTTGAGGACAAGAGAGAAGACCTACCGTTATATATATACACATACCTTTCACTGGTGTCCCCTTTGTTATCCTGGGCACAGAAGTTTGGGAGTACCATCATGGCCCCAAGAGGAAAAAGAAAGAGAAGCAGACAAAAGTATATATATAGGAGACATTTTATATTATATTCAGTATATTATTAGAATTAACATAGACTTCTGCTACATTAAGATTAAATCATTCTTTCCATAGCAACTGTTAAATTTTTTTAGTCCACTAAGATCTAACAAGCAGAACTTGTTCACTGTGATTATACTCTTTGTTAAATAATAAGTTCATAGCTAGATGTACATCACTAATCAGGTGACTACAGTCACTTATGTAATGCAACTACTTATCTCACACTGAAAATAATAATTTATTTACTTAGTCTTCAATATTGATTCAAACATACATCAAAGATGAAGTGTATTCATTTGTTATTTTATTTGAATATATTGTTGTATGGCAGGCATCCGTATTATAAGAATGTTGTTAATTTTCAGAATGAAATTTGTTTCTGCCAATGACCTAGGTCTATAATGTTTCATAATTTTTAAGCATAGGAATCTACTTTTATTGATCAACTGTTTGGCAAGCGTATTATTGCAGTTCAGAAAATCTTCAGTTTGATTGTATTGTAAAGTTTAATATATTATTTTTTTAAGGAATACAGTGGACATACATACACGTGTATAACAGAAAAGTCAAACAGGATGATCCAAGTCTCTAAAAAGATGGGTTGTCAAGCGAAATTGAAAATGCGAGCTATTATTAGCTTTCCCAAGTTCAAGGTTAGATAAGTATTTCTTGGTAGTAAATATACGAGGGGCTATCCAAAAGTTAGTGGACAGTGTTTATGAAATGAAAATTTCGCTACAGATCATTCTGATGTTTAATACATGCAAATTTTAGTTCAATATGAGCGGGAATACAAAATTTCATAAAAGTTTCCATGCTATAAACAAACAAACAACACCATGTCTGCAGATCTGCGGCCATTTTTAATAACGTCACGTCTTTAAAGTAAAATGTGTCACACTTTTTCTAAGTCCTGACCACCTACAGCGACGCATTTACGGTGGCGCTTTACCCCATGAGAGTAAACTCCATCAAAGCAATCTTTCTAAATGGAGTACAATTATGTCTGAGATGTCTTAAGTAACTCATCAAAGCTGTTGAAACGCCGTCCCTTTGAGCTCAGATTTCAACTGTGGAAATAAGGCAAAATCATACGAAACAAGATCCGGCAAATATGGGGATGTTGAAGAAATTTAGCTTCCATCTGAATCTCTATTGTTGTCTGCACCTCACTGGACATATAGGCTGGTGGATTATCCTTGTGAAATATCATCTTGTCATGGTAACTACTCTCCGATCACAAATCATTTCATGTAATGTTATCAACGGTCCCTGTTCACAACGTCATGAACGAGCTCAGTGAACGTTAGTTTACCGGCTTTTGGTGATGGGTCGTCCAGTGGGTCTGTCATCCTTAACCATCCCACGTCCTTCCCAAATTTAGAGATTATTGAGGTTGTCCACAAACTTTTGGATAGACCCTCATACTTTATGCTGTAATTACTAATTAAGTATGCACATTTGTTAACATTTTAAAGTTTCTCAAATTATTTTGTCTTGCTTTTGTCTAATAATCCTCCGTTTGTTGAGTAAATTGCTTTAATCCTATTCATTCCTATGTTGCCATTGTTTTAAGCAGTTATTTAAACTTTCAATTTTAGGTATTAAATTTAGTTTAAGATTTTGTTCTTTATCATTTGTAAATATTATGCCAAGAGTTTGAGCTGAGTCAGATGTCCATTTAAATTGTTTGTCTTGACTGTACTTTATGTTAGTGTTTTCCAGAGAAACTATTCTTAACACATTTGTTTTATTAGTATTAAGTTTTAATCCTGAGACACATTCAAAATTTGAAATAACATCTACAAATTTTTCAAAAGACTGTTTAGAGCCGTTATTCATAAAAGTGGCATCATCCTATTCATTCCATTAGCAATTAACTGGGCTAATTTTTAAGGTGGCTCAAATGACAATGTAGAGAATTATAGGGTAGCCATTGAAGAACATAGTGCATCATCTGTCCATCTGATTCGGTATTACAAACATAGTGTCATTTTACATGACTTGTAAAAGTATATGTTAACCACTTCAAGGTATTCTAAATACATGTATACATGCAATGTGTGATGAATGCTATATCAGCATTTGCTCTAATATGCCCTCCAAACGCCCCACTTGAAACTATTCTATCATTTTATGCTTATACAAGATCTAGTAGTGAAGTGTCAAGAAAATGAACTTGACATAGACAATTTCATTGATTTTACAAGTCCTATAAATAGCACTGATAACTTTATAAACTTTATTACCAGCACAGAAATCTAAGAAACTAGAAAAGTACATTACTGCTTTTCTGTATTAATCATTTTTGAAGTAATGGTCTAGGTTTACCTTTCTGATTATAGAAGCAATTTTTAATTTGTACAGCATTTTCTCAAGAGATCCACTAGATGATTATGGAGTTTTCAAAATGTAGTCAAATTATGGCCCTTTTTAGACGTAAAGAATTCCTTCTACATTATATAGTGTATAAATATGAAATTATATGATAATATTTCTTTGTGTTTACACTGCCTTACAGACAGGTCTTTTTAACACTAATATAGCCTGCCCTGCTAGCTCAGTAGTTAGAGAGGTTTTGAATTCGAAACATGGGCGAGGCTCATACTGTCAGTATTTCGGGGAATTAAGGTGTCCGTTCAGTCCCCGAAATAAAGAAGCTGGTAGAAATTTATTTTAAATCTCTCCATGAATGTGACCTGAAAAGTAGACGGTTTTCCCCTACAGCACAAGACATCAGGAACCACATGTTCCTGGCATTGCAGAAAAACAGGTAGAATTTTATAGTCTTTTTAGCTCGTCTGTTTTTAGCTCACATGTCACAAAGTGACAAAGTGAGCTATTAGGATCACTCTCCGTCCGGCGTCCGGCGTCGTGCGTCGTGCGTCGTGCGTCGTCAAACTTTTTTGTTGTGACCACACTAGGGGCCACATTTTTGGCTCAATTTTAGCAAAACTGGGTCAGAATGTTAATATCAACAAAATCTCGGACGAGTTCGATATTGGGCCATTTGGGGTCAAAAACTAGGTCACCAGGGCCAAATAAGGGAAAACCTTGTGAACACTGTAGAAATCACTGTTTTGAATTTATCTTCATGAAACTTTGTCAGAATGTTTATTTTAATAATATGTAGGTCAAGTTTGAAAATGGGTAATTTCTGTAGTAAAATTAGGTCACTAGGGCAAATTGCTGGAAAACCTTGTGAACACTCTAGAAGTCACTGTTTTGATTGGATGATCATGAAACCTTGTCAGAATGTTTGTCTTCATAATATCTTGGACGAGTTCGAACATGGGTCATCTTGGGTCAAAAACTAGGTCGCTAGGTCAAATCTTATGAAAAACCATGTTAACACTGTAGATTTCACAGTTATTATTGGATCTTCACCAAACTTTGTCAAATCGTTTGTTTTAATGATATAACGGTCAAGTATAAATATGGGTTATCTGGGGTCAATAACTAGGTCACCAGGTCAAATCTTAGGAAAACTTTGTTAACACTGTAGATGTCACAGTTTTAATTGGATCTTCACCAAACCTTGTCAAAATGTTTGCCTCAATGATATGTGGGTCAAGGATAAACATGGGTCAGCCGGGTTCAAAAACTGGGTCACAAGGTCAAATCTTAGGTAAATATCTTGTAAAAGCTCTAAATGTCATGGTTTTGATTGGATCTTGGCCAAACCTTGTCAGATTGTTTGTCTTAATGGTATTAAGGACAAGTTCAAATATGGGTCACCTAGGGCCAAAAACCAGGTCACAAGGTCAAATCTTAGGAAAACCTTATTAACACTGTAGATGTCAAATTTTGATCGTATTTTCACCAAACCTAGTCAGACTGTTTGTCTTAATGATATGTAAGACAAATTCGAACATAGGTCGTCTGGGGTCAAAAACTAGGTCACCGGTTGAAAACAATGTTTTAATGAATGAACAGTGATTGTCATGTGAGCGATATAGGGCCATCTTGGCCCTCTTGTTTGAAGACAAGGTGAAGTTATTGTGATAACTGCATTGTCAGTGCATTGTTCGAAATCTCTAAAGTAGCTTCTACCTCAGAAACTATTGGAGGTAGCAACATGAAACTTCATATGGGGTTAGATCTCACTGAGATGCTAAACAGACTTGCCTTGGTTCCAAGGGCAGTGCTCTTTTTATGTTTTTGTCATGTCAGAAAATATTCAGTATAAGAAAGAACAGAATTTGTTATAAATAAAAAATATTCTGCCCTGTAATTTATGTTTGCATTAACAACCATAGGTCAAAAGATGTTACCTTCATATTAAAATTGCGTAAGTACGCTCTTTATTGATTATACCTAATTGTTCAAGATGAGGTTTGCATGTTTTTCACACCTGTACTAATAACATGCACTACCACTAATCAGTAAACAAATATTTACTCTTCTTTCCTTTCTAAATATTACATATATCATTTAAAAAATCTGTAGTAAAAAAATAATGAAAATTCTGTACAAATTATATTTAAAATGTTTCAATTCAGCTTCACAAATGATGACCAAGCCCAACTTATGAGTGAAATACAGAAATGGCACAAGAAGAGACCACAAGACAATTTCTATTTTCAGCCAGCGAGAGTACTCAATGCTTTCTTAGCCTTTTTTCCCAGATTAGCCAAACATGGGATACTTTGATGGACAGAAGCTTGTGGGTGTTTTAACAACCTTGAGCATTGCTTATACTTATGATCTTTACATGAACTGTTCATGTATGAAATCAATATTTCTGACTTCATCTGTTTAAAAGATAGACTAAAATTTTATTCTTAGTGCAGGTAGTAATGTCCATGCCAGTTTGCAGATGTCTTGCTGAAGCATTTTTGCTATAATTAAAGATAAAAAATGGAAGTAAAATATTTATTAAATGTACTCTCAATAAATTGCAGAAGTGTTGACAACAGTGGAAATGGTAAAGCCTACTATTTGTGCATCAAACACATTTCCAACAACAACTATTACAGAGATATGGACAAGAGACTACTTATGGACAGTACCTATAAAACTGTAAAATACAATTTACCACTGTATTTTATTTGTGTTCTCACCAGTGTGGGATACTTTTTTGTGGCTTCTTTTATAATCCGACGTGACAACACCACAGAAATCTGTGATGCCTTGAATATTATTAAGAGATGGAATGACAATTGGAAGCCAATGAGTTTCATGTGTGACCTTGATTATAGGGAAATAGATGCATGCGGAAGTGTGTTCAAAGGTATTTATTGTTTGTGTCATTCATTTTTTCATTGTTTTACTTTTTTTATTCTGTTGGGTGATTCTCTTAGTTTACATGAACAGTATGTTTTTAGGGACATAAACAGCATTTCCTTACAATGTACTTACGGTTTAGCATGTCTTTCTTCAAAACACATTGTGCGGAAATTGAAATTGGTTGACATGCATGATTATGTAGAAATTTATGTTACATTGTTAATTAACAGTCACAGAAGTTAATCATGTTATGAGTGTCTGTTAGGATATTGTTGCATCCCAGATGTGTAATGGCTAAACAATAATGCTTTAAAGTCTGCTTCAAAGCTACATTGCTAAAAGACAAGTATATTTTGGAAGCTGTCATGATGATCTTCACATTATTAACCATCGATAGAGCATATGGTCCATTAGTTGTATTCTATAAAGAAAAGCAGATCAAGTGTTAAGTTTGGGGCTATCCTGCCTCACTACAATATTGATATATTTTTTTTGTCTGGACTGGCCCAAAACTATATAAAATTATTTAGATAAATGTAAATATAGAGGGTGTTGTTTTCAAAAGCTGAGACTCCAATCCACAAGTCACTTAAATATAAAATGTAATCTGTAATAGTCTACCACTCTTGAGCTCCCAGGTCACACAAAAATGTTCAAAAAATTCAGTTGTCCAAATAAATAAATGAATAGCCTATAATATGATTATTGAAGTACAAGAAGTTAATCCATTATACATAACCAATTGAATGATATTTTCTTTTCCAGATTGTATCATATCTACTTGTGCTTTCCATAGGGAACTAGCATGGAACAGATGGTTAAAGACAGTTTATAACAAATAACACCATTGTAAAGATACTGTCCTGAAAATGTATGCACAACATTTTTTTATTGTAATGATTTTGTTTTCACATGAGTATTTAGTTAAAATGTATGTAGTTCACAGTGTGATATTGTACTGGGGGCCCAGATACCAATGTAGCTAATATCATAATGGAAATTGAACAAAGAAAAACAGTTAAATGCCAAAAAATAAATATAGTGATTTGTTTGTACAGATTTCCTTCACAAATGCCAAAAGTCAAATGATCAAAATCTGTACTAATCTTGTGCCTGCTTTCAAGAAATACAATGCAGTCCGTCGGCCGCCATCTTTCTTTCCGAGAACTTACTCAATGCCTGTGTACAAGCATAAACCTCTCAATTTCAAGTTCTTTCACGTGGAAATCATTTATCATAATATCATTGAGCATGATACATGTACTTGGAGTGCTGCGCATTATGTTATTAATCAACGTGAATACCTTATCATGTTGAGAAAATCATATGTAACTAACATATAGACATGATAAGGTTTTTGTTCAAAATTCATTACCATGTTATAAAATCATTAATTTGAACGTTCAATCTAATTTTCATTAAAGAAATATGAACAAACCAAGCCCTCCCACTGAAAGCCCTGATGCCACGCGTCCACCCCCTCTACCCACTTTCTTGAATGTAACCCCCCACTCCCCCAACCTGAAATCCTGGATCCGCTTCTGATGATTGCATGTATATAGGTTTTAGAATTAAGGAAGAGATTTCATATATATGTTTCTTGTATAATCTGTTATACATTCTTACACTTCAGTTTGGGTTTTGTTGTTCTTTTTTAAGCATTGTGAAGAAATAGAAACATATAGCTCTGGTATTGTGTCCTATCAGGCAATAAATTTATGAGTTAAAGCAATATGATGTGTACATACATATATTTCTAAATGCAGTACAAAACATTTCACTAGCAGTAGCAAGGACTTACATTCATACATATGTATATATCAGTCATTGGCAGTAGTAAAACGTTGATATTTGCTCCATTATGTTATCAATTTGGTCTGTAGATGGTTAGTACCACCTCCGTACGGATTTGGAAGCACACAGAAAATGCCGTAGCACTTTTAGTGCATAAAGCGGTAGTCCCAATACATGTCGTACATGTAAATGCGTGCTGTCTACTTGCAAAAACGTGGGCAAATATTGGCGATCCATATATGGTGAGTACTGCCTCTGTACGGATTTGAATGCATACAGGCATGCCATAACTCTTTAAGTGCATGAGGAACTTTTGCTGCATTCGGCCTGTGGTCGGGCTACGGATTTACTCCAGTACTCAAGTTCATCGTACTAGCATGCACTTACATCGTACGAGTGAGAAAGGTACGGTTCGCAAACAGCACGTGCAAGTACGGCCTTTGTATGATAACGTGGCAATCGCACGACAATAGTATGTTGTAAGCACATGTCAATCACCATGTGTGCAACGTGCTAAGCGCGCAGCTGCTAATCGCTAGACATGCCGTGAGGGTCACGTACATACACCTTATGCAACCGTGCATGTACGTACTTCTTCCCTGCTCTTGCCACTCCCTTCCTTCGTTTTCAGAAAAACATGGCAGTCGTGGCTCCAAAAAACGTATGGACTTAAAACATGCACGGTGGGTTGTGACCGAGCCTTAAGCGGACTTCAGTATATTCTGGTAATGGGGTGTATTCTGGTAAAACGTGGGACCGTTAATAACTTTCCATTTTAACTATTCATACTTTTAAAACAACGTGCATTCTGTAATAATAGTCGTTTATTTCAAAACAAATTAATTCCAGTTTACCTGTAATCTTAAGGTCAGATAGCTTAATTGGATAAAGCAACCCAGGCTAGTAATTGGCTATGGGGAGATTCGGGTTCAAATCCTGATCTGACTTTTATTGGTAACCGCTAGCGTCTGCGCTCACAAGGAACCAGTGTAATTACTTCAAATTCTACTTGAATTGTAATGATCAAAAATTTTAACTAAAAGTACATCTAATTATCTACTTGAGACTACTTAGGGCTTCATGCAAAACCATGCATTTATGGCATGTTTAAGAGCTGCAAAGGTTGATGTACCATAAATAGAACATATTCAATAAGGATTTAAAACCTTCCTAAATACCGAATATCAGAGCTTTCTGTCATCTTAACACACAATACAAGCTATGTTTTCACTTGAATGCTTTATGCAACCGCATTAAAGCAGCTTCTTGAGTTCTGAGTACTGTAATAAGTTACTCATGAATACTGAATATACTATTAAAGCATACAATTTAAAAGACCTGGATAATGATTAATGAATTGGGAAGGGGCAGCACCATTCTTAATATCTAAACATTAGGCTTTATAATTAAGTGATTGGGCAGCATATGCAGTCCGGGGTTTGCAGTATCAACCAAATGAGTTAAGTCAAAGATCTCATATTTAAATAACTATATCAATACAAGTTCAAACAATAATCAAACAGGAACTACATATCGACTGTTGAATGCCAGAAGGGGCTATCAGCATTTTTCATAGTTTTGAGAAAAACGCATTTGAAGATTTTAGATTTAAGTGAAAAATCAGCTATTATTTCAAACCAGCTTAGTTTTTGATAGTTGATTGATAACCCATAGTCTAATGCACACACAGATTATTGAACTTCCAAGTCATACGATAGGCCCATATTTGGTACTTTTTGCTGATAGCCCCTTCTGGTTGCCAATTTTTCAACCCTCAAAACATGAAATAAGGGTCTAACAGCATGCTATATATGGGTAAATAATTGAAGAACATGATTTTAATTACATTTATTTACACCATTAACACAAAAAAAGGACACACAAAAAGTCATATGAAAATTTTTCTTCAGATATGTTTGTCATCTATTAAACTCTTAAGATTTTCAGTCAGTATCAGAATTGTCACCATCTAATGCATTGATCAGCACATGGCAGCCGATCTACAACATTTTTGTTTGTTGGTAAACTTTTATAGTATGACCAGTACATATCTGGTATCGCAAATCATTTACACAAATACAACAGTTCATTTTTCTTTGCCACAGAAATAGGCATCTTCTCCCTTTACTTCAATGACATTTTGTTGGTCATTACAGGTCTTCCCCTCTGTGTTCTTTTTTACATTAATACACAGAAAGTCTGTATCCCTGAAGGTGTATTTCACATGGATTTGGTCTGGGTGTTGTTTTTGTAACTTCAATACTTCGATCTTAAGCCAATTAACTTTTTTTCCTTCTGTGCTTGTTTTGAAATTGTTATTAGCATACTTTTTAAGGTCGTAGAAGTTGTCATATCGCGATGGCACAACAGCATTGGGAATTTGCCTTCTTGCCACTTGAAAGACTGTGTCCCATTGCTCTGGTACATAAAGAGAAGTTCGCTTTTGGCATGTTCGATAGCAGTATGCATTGAATCACATTCTATTTGTGTATGGCTAGATTCAAGGATATTTTGCTCAATGACTTGAATGTTTGGGTTTTGTAAACCTGTGTTTAGCAATTCAGCTGCAAGGTTCTGATTGCGATTTTGTCCCGAGCAGCAGTCAGAATACAGAATTACATGCTTAACATTTTGCTGGAAGAGAATTTAAATGGGTCATAATGCAAGTTCCTATTTCAGAGGACCCTCCCTGGCCATGTGTCTCATTCCAAACACGACATGTGCCTTAAGAGGGAGTCGATGAATAAACAGATTGAAACCATTTAATTTTCTCTTGTGACGTTTGAACATGGGGTTTGTAAAACAGCCTGTAGATCAATAGAACGCTCTTTTTTACTTCATACTGGTTTTCTGCCTTTACCGACTAATTTTTCTGCTTTATAGTTGCATGTTCCCAGCCAGACAGTTCAGATGATACCTGGTTATATATCTGGAATATCTTCCATCATTTGATCTCTATCAGATTGCTGTTGTAAGTTTTGTGTTATTTCAGACTGTGATTCCCTAGCTTGCTTTTGCTCTTCTGCAAACTGACCAATGGCATTCTGATTTCTGTCTGAAAGATTATTTGTTTAGCAGTTCATGTTCAGTATGTTGCTGAGATGACTGTAGTATTGGACTATCCCTTGATAGAAAACTTGATTGTTGGTCATTTTCTGAAATACAAAAATTATAAATTAAGCTCAAAGTGATATCAATACATTTAATATACATAATTTATTATATTTTTTTATTCTGAAACAATGACTTAAGAGTTATCAATTATAGTTCTAAACAATATGTTTTACATAAACTTTACTACGTAGTAACGTTTTTAAAATTATTTTTAAAGTTCAAGTTTAATTTTGCTAATAAAAATTATTTTTATTCTATGATTCGATATTCGGTGCACTGTAAAAACGTATTGAATTAATACACTGTCATTCATTTACCATTCTGGTGGCTTTGTTCTTGAATCATCCATAAATAAAGTGGAATGGCAGAGTAAATTTCTTCTTCCATAATTCTCTGAAATCAGAATTTTAGGGCTGCCATAAGGAGCTATCAACATAATATGGCTATATTTACCAACAGAAGAATATAATTTACTTCACAATGATAGGTCATTTACTTTAGTAAAGCATCTAGTGTAAACTAAATACAAAAAAATACTTAAAAAATGAAATTTATTGGTAAGAACATTTCTCATAATTTCAGCTGCCAGATGGAGTCAACAGATAAACAATATTTACAACACTGATGATAAGATATTTACATTTAAGTGTTTATTTTTTAGTCATTATAAGTATTTAAAATGTTAAATGAACACCTATTAATTAATAACAAAATTAAAACAATATAATCTTACCTTCTTTACAGCATTATAATCAACTAAAATTACGAAAATCTATAACTGAAGCGTTTTCCCTTGATCTTTACCACTCTTTCTATTAGAAGGTTTTAATTAGTTCCGAACATCTCTACTGGTGTTATCAGAACTGTACATAAACAAGGGGGTGCATGTTTATTGATTAGGTCAATAACTCACACTTTAACTCCAATTAGAATACATTTAATATAAACAAAAGCCACAGGGTCTATCAGCATAAAATTCTGCTGTTAGCACCTTATGGCAGCACATACTCTGCTGTTAGCACCTTCTGGCGGGCAGTTTATCGTAGCCTATGCTGATAGCCCCTTTACGTAATAGCTCATAAATAGTACTTATAATTGGATTCTGGTCTCAATTTTTTTTTTACAGAAAATATAAGTAAAAATGGTTTCAAATATGCAAAAAAGTCATTTTGGGTGAAAACTGCTGATAGCCCCTTCTGGCATTCAACAGTTGATATCATCAGTATTGGTTACATAAAATTTGTTTATGCAAGAAAAGACCAATCTCAATCATAAAACAACACACATTTTGCCATTTTTACTCCTTTTATGCTGTTGTTTGTGCATAGTATAAGCAATGTATGCAAAGTAAACATTAGTCCATCATAAAAAATATATAATAGTAGAAAATCTTACAAATGTATTGCTAAAAAAGTTCAAAACATCAGATGTGGCAAGTTTGTACAAGAAATTACCAAAGTCAAATGATGAGTTAGGTTCAATCTTGCATGGACAAAATGCCATTTTTAACTTCAAAACAGGAGAAAACATGGCTAGAGGGAGTTCATCAGGTGAGAAAGGATCTGTTTTATGCAAAAAAGGTTCTAACTCAATTTTGACTAAAAGTGTCAATCGGAACTCCTCCGCATTTGTCTAAAGAAAGTGCCTCAGACATAATTAATAGTAGTTCATGGGTTACATTCTACCATGGCTGACCTTGGCAATCCAAGGATGGAAACAGACTGTTTCTCTTTCAATAATGATTTGATGCCCATTTTATCAATCGTGAACGATAACCATTTGAAAGTCTGAAAATCTGAGAAAGTAGTGACCGGAAACCAAATAACAAAAAATTGTAACCCTACACTTATCATAATGTACAAGGTGTATTTCTCAGTTACGGATATGCCCGAGTTCTTATGATTGGAAAAATGTAGTAAGGTATGGTTTTGTATGGACGCCTTCATTTATAATACCATTTTCTTATTTTGACAAATGGATGAAACCCCATTCTAGATCTAGGCAGTGCGACCCGCCTCCGTGGTCGAGTGGTCAAGGTCGCTGACTTCATATTACTGTAACCTCTCATTAATATATAGAGGGTCATGGAATTGAGCCCAGCTACCGACCATGTCTCTTTATGTGAAAAAATAGGCAGTTGCTTACCGAAGATAGGACTCTAGTACTTGAACACCTTTATGTCGTTAATGGGAAAAAACAGTTCTAGAGTTAAAGAATCGCTCGCCTCATGTGACTCTGACTGTTGAAAAGAGGCATAAAACACAAACAAACAAACACATTATTGGCTTGCAGTGACTTTTTTCATATTAAACTAACCAGAACATAACAAAACAGAATACTTATTACATGACTTTAGTAATAATTATCAGGGATGCTATATTACATATAATATAGCATCCCTGTAATTATATACAAATTTTATACGTCAACTTACAATAAATGTATATGCATTTTCTATGACAAATTCTGAATGATTTATTTTTAACTTTCTTTGCTTTTTTAGCTAAGACTTTAAGACAATCGAGGGTCTCTAGAAAGACAGACTTTGTGAATGACTCATGTTTCGGTAGCTTTCAGTCCTTTTATTTTAGTCATTCAGATTTGTCTCCCTTGTAGAGATCACGGAGATCATGGCCTCCACGCCTACGGAAGTTCTTCCCATGTTAATTTACAGAAGTTGTCTCCTGTGTATGAACTAATACCTCGTAAGTGTTGATTCCTGTTGATAAAATGTGATGCACTACACGTTGAAATGTAATTGTTGACTGTTTGTGTTGTAACTGCTGGTGATGTGAATGTCATATGTTTTCGCGAATTTGCGATTTGTGTCCTTGTATTTACCTTCAATCATGGTTGTTATAATTTATAATTTCATTTTACCAGTGACGAAAGGGATATACAAACATTTTAGGATCAAACAAATCAATAAAGTTCTGTGTGTTCTGGGTACCCGGGGTCGTAGCTTCAGTCTTCACCAGATGTGTAGTGCAGTATCCCTTGTATACCCATTTCTGTGGTGACGCTATTACCGCCGATGCCCTGATGATAACATTGACTCGCACATGCATGTCGCCTCCACTTCCGTTTCCACCAGGCATTTGTCGACAGGGAACCAGACTATTGTTTACATTGCATGCCACGGCTTTAAAACATTTATATTGATGATTTATATCATTTCTACAGTCAAGTCAATTTATTGTTCATAATTGAGTATCCTGGCTTCTTATGTTTTTGACGGAGCAAGCATATTTCGCCCGGTAAATAGACGAACGTTTATTGCATGCACAATTTGACATGGAAGTTATTACTAACATTTAGATTTCTACATAAAATACAGATTTCTAAGCAAAACAATAGAGTATTGACCTTTTTAGAGCCGTTTCATGAAGGCAGCCATTTTTGTTTTCCCACTCAGTGACGTTACATGTTTTCGCCAGTTTTCATTTGCTAACTATAATTTTTACTTTTGGCGGGTTATGTCTAAAACTCTTACTTTTTCCGGACAGTCGGACCGACTAAAGGGAAAGTTTTACCGGACTGGCACGGATTTTACGTGACAGGTCCGGCGGTCCGACAGACTTTCAGTATGACTGCTGATAATGCAGCGTAATTAGGTCTAAGTGTGTATTGATTCTTTATTGTGTCACTTGTAGGTTTCGAATAGGATTACTCTTAGACATGAAGGATTCACTGGTAGATAAACAGTGCAACAACTGCAATATTTTTTTCATTTATTTGCATTGAACAATGTTTATATATCAGAGGAAAACACTTTATTGATACCATAATTGATTGATCTAGGTAGGCCTACACGCAGCTTGAAAAAGTAAAATAGTTTTATCTATTTTAAGATTGACTCCAAGAATTTATTTTTTGATTTGCAGCCTTCACAAACAACAAAACATACTTTTCCTCATGATTCTTATTACAAATTCGACTTTAGTTAAGGCTTTGAATACGAGTTGAATTTAAAACCAGTGGTAAAAGACAACTACATTACAATTAAAAGTTAATAGTATTTTTGGATAGTTGCATGAATTTCAATCATAATTCACCGGTCAAAAATTTGTTCAGGCCCATTGTACGCACTTTAAATAGACTGAGGATCGAGTGGGATGTGGGAATGCACATTATATGCACCAAAAATATGACACTCTTATTTTTTCTTTTATATTTGTTCTTTTATACATTGTTTTGTGCAGGTATGCACATATGTTATTTTTCTTTGCACAAGTGAGTGTGAGTGGGAATACTGAAAATATTTATTGGGTTGACATCTGTTTTAGAATGCAAATACAAATTTAGTCATTCAAAGTGTCGTGCAGTTGTGACGTGCAAAAAACAAAAGTAAGCAAATACTTAAAAAACAAAGATGAATGTGGTACAGCTAGTAAGCCTAAGAGGTCAGTGACAGTTAAATGGTTTACACATTGTAAACCAGACTGTGAGAAACATAAGGCAACTAAAATATTTGTTGTTTGTAGACAGTATAAATATGAATGTGACAAATGGTACATTTTTAAACATATTTTTTTGTAATTTCATATGAACCTAGTCAACATTACCTAAAAGTTCTTTGCATGATTTCTTTAATGTGGATCTTTAATTTGGATCTAGTCTGCAGCTCAGCTGTAGAAAAATATGTTATTATTGAAATACACCCAAAATTGACAAATTGTAGTTTTATACTCTTCACAGTACAAAGTGTATACTGTTTGTTGTGCATGCTGTCATCAGGCTTTGTGTAATTTTCACAGACTTATTGTATGGCGGCGGAAGCCCGCCGTACACTCTGGTATGCTTATTTTTAAGTGGCAATGCAAAATCGCAACTTCTTGCGCGAAGCAGATTAGTGACAGTGCCCGAAATATTCCGAAATATCCGCAATGGTCATCACGTGATATAAACAAAACAGGAATAGAGCGAGGTCACGTGTTACTCACACCAACTATAGTGTTAGCTTGATGACGCAGTCGCTATTTATAGTCTAAGAATGGAGCGAGCTCGATAAACAACGACGGGAATGAATCTGCCCGATCTGTTCGATCTAAATGAACTTCAATGTACAGTAAAACCCCGATTATTCGAATGTCATTGGGCCCTGAAAAATCATTCGGATAATCCATGGTTTCGAATAATCCATTTCAGTATGATGTACTGGTTGGAAACGATAAATTCCGTATTGTCCGTATATTGCAAGGTAGTTAACTCTCGTATGCAAACATGACGTTACTTGAATGATAATGAGAATAAAATAAAATGTATAACAAACACCAAGGACTTATATACATACGTTTATGTAAGTCCTTGCAAACACTTATTATTTATCCTTGATTTATGAATGTATGAGTTAATTAACAAATGAAACAATAATTTTGGTTAAATAAATACCCGCGCATTTTATGGATTATGCAGAACATAATCCGACACAATAATATGTCATTCTCACTTCACTTACTAACGATCGACTAGGCATCACTATCGTCACATTCTAAAACAAGTCCTTGGTTTTGTTTAATTGTGTTCGAATCAGTTCTTAAATTTTGAATGACGTTGAAATGCAAATAATTTCATACAGATCACCAGGTACGTACGCGTATTAACTTATTATACCCGATATCACAGTGAAATATTCGTCATGAATAGTATAAAATCGTAACAAACAATATGGTCAACTTAACGATAATTAAACTGTTGACACGCTTTGTGTATGAATTGATGTTACACTTTGTTTGTCACACGACATTTGATTCGAAATCGGCCATTGTTATCAATTGATATTCGAATAATAGGTGTGAAAATACGCGCGTTCGTAACTTTAGGGACCAAATAATGTATTCGGATTACACCAGGTATTCGTAAAATCCGATTCGTATAACCGGGGTTCATCGTAGTTGAAATATATAGAGTCGTAATCGGGACCGTAGATTTTATTCGGATAATACCAGGTATTCGGATAATCGGTGTTCGGATAATCGAGGTTTAACTGTATAAATTATTTGAGAAATTCGCTGTGTTTATTATCGGTGTGTTGTAATAGTCATTTAATCGTGTTATAAGATACGGAACATGGTATTTATACGTTTCGATGTATTTATTTTAGCAACATGTCGCAAATAAACAAAACATTATAAACATATTCACACAGACTAATTTTATAATCGCGAGCGTGGACACTGACTTGTTTACGCAATTGTCGTTAATTAAATATAGATTTCGGAGCTCAATACAAAAAATGTCCGATCAGGTGAGAAATGATGACTTAGTTGGTTCGACATAGACGGTCACTTTATGGTTCGATATAGATGGTCACTTAACAGTTTGGGACTGTTATACCAGGTTTTTACGACAATGTACCCTCAGACAACGGAGTATATTATTTTTGCAGACTTTATTTAAATATTTTATATGCATTCCAGCAGATATTGCAACGTCTGATACATCGAGGTGATAGTTTCCCCTGATTTTAATTTTAGGGTGGAAACAGGGACTACATATAGAGTACCTCATGAACTGTAGAACCGTATGACCAGATTCATGAGATTCATGAAACATCAACGGCTTGTATTTTTGATGGAGTAGATGATCACTTTAGTTTCGGGATCAGTTAAGTCAAAATAACAAATTCGTTTGATCTGAAACTTTGTACATCCTGATAAAAAATGCTACATAGGCCACATTCTAGTATTGAATTGCCGGATGCGATTTTGCGCCGTACAAACATTTAACTTGTACTTTATGGCATTTTTTGTTCTAGGGGATAGAGGAGGGGGCCAAGTTAAAATTGTCATGGAACATTAATGGGCTCACTAGTGAAAAGATGGAATGTAACGATTTTGTGAACGTTATTGTTAATAATGATATTAATAATTATATTTTTGTATGAATCATGGGCATCAAGTGAGAGTAAAATGGATATATCTGGTTATGTATGTCACAACATCTATAGAAACTTTCAGCATGATAAGGCAGGCAAGGATCGAGGTGTAGTGGAGGCATAGTACTGTATTACAAAGAATCAATCAAAGATATAAGAATTGTTAAAACTCACCAGAATTCAATGATATGATTATAACTTGATCACATATTTTTTAGCTCACATGTCACAAAGTGACAAAGTGAGCTATTAGGATCACTCTCCGTCCGGCGTCCGGCGTCGTGCGTCATGCGGTGTGCGTCGTCAAACTTTTTGTTGTGACCACACTAGGGGCCACATTTTTGGCTCAATTTTAGCAAAACTAGGTCAGAACGTTAATATCAACAAAATCTCGGACGAGTTCGATATTGGGCCATTTTGGGTAAAAAACTAGGTCACCAGGGCCAAATAAGGGAAAACCTTGTGAACACTTTAGAAATCACTGTTTTGAATTTATCTTCATGAAACTTTGTCAGAATGTTTATTTTAATAATATGTAGGTCAAGTTTGAAAATGGGTAATTTCTGTAGTAAAATTAGGTCACTAGGGCAAATTGCTGGAAAACCTTGTGAACACTCTAGAAGTCACTGTTTTGATTGGATGATCATGAAAACTTGTCAGAATGTTTGTCTTCATAATATCTTGGACGAGTTTGAACATGGGTCATCTTGGGTCAAAAACTAGGTCGCTAGGTCAAATCTTATGAAAAACCATGTTAACACTGTAGATTTCACAGTTATTATTGGATCTTCACCAAACTTTGTCAAATCGTTTGTTTTAATGATATAAAGGTCAAGTATAAATATGGGTCATCTAGGGTCAATAACTAGGTCACCAGGTCAAATCTTAGGAAAACTTTGTTAACACTGTAGATGTCACAGTTTTAATTGGATCTTCACCAAACCTTGTCAAAATGTTTGCCTCAATGATATGTGGGTCAAAGATGAACATGGGTCAGCCGGGTTCAAAAACTGGGTCACAAGGTCAAATCTTAGGTAAAAATCTTGTAAAAGCTCTTAATGTCATGGTTTTTATTGGATCTTGGCCAAACCTTGTCCGATTGTTTGTCTTAATGATATTAAGGACAGGTTCAAATATGGGTCACCTAGGGTCAAAAACCAGGTCACAAGGTCAAATCTTAGGAAAACCTTATTAACACTGTAGATGTCAAATTTTGATCGTATCTTCACCAAACCTAGTCAGACTGTTTGTCTTAATGATTTGTAAGACAAATTCGAACATAGGTCGTCTGGGGTCAAAAACTAGGTCACCGGTTCAAAACAATGTTTTAATGAGTGAACAGTGATTGTCATGTGAGCGATATAGGGCCATCTTGGCCCTCTTGTTAAAACAAGTAATGATATTGATTTATGTGGCATTTACTTAAGGAATGAGAATTCTCCAGCCTATGATGTTGTAAGCATTGATTTCTTTGAATTGTTAGAAACTGAAATAAGTTATTTCAAAATCTTGGTGATGTATGTCCAGGGTTTTTAGCTCACATATCACAAAGTGACAAAGTGAGCTATTAGGATCACTCTCTGTCCGGCGTCGTGCGGTGTGCGTCGTGCGTCGTCAAACTTTATGTTTTGACCACACTAGGGGCCACATTTTTGGCTCAATTTTAGCAAAACTGGGTCAGAATGTTAATATCAACAAAATCTCGGACGAGTTCGATATTGGGCCATTTGGGGTCAAAAACTAGGTCACCAGGGCCAAATAAGGGAAAATCTTGTGAACACTTTAGAAATCACTGTTTTGACTGGATCTTCATGAAACTTTGTCAGAATGTTTATTTTAATAATATATAGGTCAAGTTTGATAATGGTTAATTTCTGTAGTAAAATTAGGTCACTAGGGCAAATTGCTGGAAAACCTTGTGAACACTCTAGAAGTCACTGTTTTGATTGGATGATCATGAAACCTTGTCAGAATGTTTGTCTTCATAATATCTTGGACGAGTTCAAACATGGGTCATCTTGGGTCAAAAACTAGGTCGCTAGGTCAAATCTTATGAAAAACCATGTTAACACTGTAGATTTCACAGTTATTATTGGATCTTCACCAAACTTTGTCAAATCGTTTGTTTTAATGATATAACGGTCAAGTATAAATATGGGTCATCTAGGGTCAATAACTAGGTTACCAGGTCAAATCTTAGGAAAACTTTGTTAACACTGTAGATGTGACAGTTTTAATTGGATCTTCACCAAACCTTGTCAAAATGTTTGCCTCAATGATATGTGGGTCAAGGATGAACATGGGTCAGCCGGGTTCAAAAACTGGGTCACAAGGTCAAATCTTAGGTAAAAATCTTGTAAAAGCTCTAAATGTCATGGTTTTTATTGGATCTTGGCCAAACCTTGTCAGATTGTTTGTCTTAATGATATTAAGGACAAGTTCAAATATGGGTCACAAGGTCAAATCTTAGGAAAACCTTATTAACACTGTAGATGTCAAATTTTGATCGTATCTTCACCAAACCTAGTCAGACTGTTTGTCTTAATGATTTGTAAGACAAATTCGAACATAGGTCGTCTCGGGTCAAAAACTAGGTCACCAGTTCAAAACAATGTTTTAATGAGTGAACAGTGATTGTCATGTGAGCGATATAGGGCCATCTTGGCCCTCTTGTTAAAACAAGTAATGATATTGATTTATGTGGCATTTACTTAAGGAATGAGAATTCTCCAGCCTATGATGTTGTAAGCATTGATTTCTTTGAATTGTTAGAAACTGAAATAAGTTATTTCAAAATCTTGGTGATGTATGTCCAGGGTTTTTAGCTCACATATCACAAAGTGACAAAGTGAGCTATTAGGATCACTCTCTGTCCGGCGTCGTGCGGTGTGCGTCGTGCGTCGTCAAACTTTATGTTTTGACCACACTAGGGGCCACATTTTTGGCTCAATTTTAGCAAAACTGGGTCAGAATGTTAATATCAACAAAATCTCGGACGAGTTCGATATTGGGCCATTTGGGGTCAAAAACTAGGTCACCAGGGCCAAATAAGGGAAAATCTTGTGAACACTTTAGAAATCACTGTTTTGACTGGATCTTCATGAAACTTTGTCAGAATGTTTATTTTAATAATATATAGGTCAAGTTTGATAATGGTTAATTTCTGTAGTAAAATTAGGTCACTAGGGCAAATTGCTGGAAAACCTTGTGAACACTCTAGAAGTCACTGTTTTGATTGGATGATCATGAAACCTTGTCAGAATGTTTGTCTTCATAATATCTTGGACGAGTTCAAACATGGGTCATCTTGGGTCAAAAACTAGGTCGCTAGGTCAAATCTTATGAAAAACCATGTTAACACTGTAGATTTCACAGTTATTATTGGATCTTCACCAAACTTTGTCAAATCGTTTGTTTTAATGATATAAAGGTCAAGTATAAATATGGGTCATCTAGGGTCAATAACTAGGTCACCAGGTCAAATCTTAGGAAAACTTTGTTAACACTGTAGATGTGACAGTTTTAATTGGATCTTCACCAAACCTTGTCAAAATGTTTGCCTCAATGATATGTGGGTCAAGGATGAACATGGGTCAGCCGGGTTCAAAAACTGGGTCACAAGGTCAAATCTTAGGTAAAAATCTTGTAAAAGCTCTAAATGTCATGGTTTTTATTGGATCTTGGCCAAACCTTGTCAGATTGTTTGTCTTAATGATATTAAGGACAAGTTCAAATATGGGTCACAAGGTCAAATCTTAGGAAAACCTTATTAACACTGTAGATGTCAAATTTTGATCGTATCTTCACCAAACCTAGTCAGACTGTTTGTCTTAATGATTTGTAAGACAAATTCGAACATAGGTTGTCTCGGGTCAAAAACTAGGTCACCAGTTCAAAACAATGTTTTAATGAGTGAACAGTGATTGTCATGTGAGCGATATAGGGCCATCTTGGCCCTCTTGTTTTTTAAGTGACGCCGATAGTCGGCGTCTTCCCCTGGGAAAATAAGCTATATTTTTCCACTAAAAAAAAAATTCCATCAGAGCCATGAAAAACATCCAATATTTTTATGATTAAGTACACATTATCATGTCCATTCTTTTTAAAATTCGTCGCACATTGAATAATGCTTCAACATACTGCATCTAGGTAGTCTTTTTGACAAGTACATACGGTGGTGATACTAAATATAGCTTTTTATTACGTCACGGATAATCACTGTGTGGTAGCACTGTACGCAAAAAATCAACGGTGTTTACAAGATGGCGGACGGATAAATGTTGTAAGGTAGGTGTCGTTTGTTTTTGGTTCAAACTTTTTAAATACGACGTCCTCTACAAAATAGTATACATCAAATGAAAGAACTTTAAAACGGCAATCGGCGGCTAATAATCGTTTTTTATCAAACCACGCCGTTTTCACAAAATCAGTGTCTGAACATCTCGTGTTGAGTTTTTTGAAAAACGAAGCGAGGAAACTGAACAAAACCGACGATTATTCCGTTAAAATGAACGAATCGACAAAAATACTTGTCCACGTGTATGGAGAATGTAAAGCTCCTCACGTATATCCATTATTTCCTCATCAAAATCCCTTGTAGTAGATGTTTTAAAGCTTTTAAATTTTACATACTGTACGCCACGGTGCTAAGTGTAAACATTGTACTGTACGCAACGGAGAAAACAATTTCTGTACGCAACGGAGCAACAATTTTATTCAAAAATCTGTACGCAACGGAGCAGTTAATGAATAGCTTGTTTCTGTGTTTAAAAACGTGTCTTTTATACTTTGATTTCAATTTGAAGTGCATTGTTAAAGAAGAATGCACGCTTCGGGTTCAAAAGCGCAGTAATATGATTACTAACGCAGGCAAGCCTGAGTGAATAATTACAAACTTTCGAACGATAAAACGTGCATTATGTTACTACAATGCTGGACAAAATGAGATATTGTTTTCATTCTTACATGCTAAAAAAGTGAATTGATTAAACTATGATAATTACAATCAGCGGATAAGCAATTTTCATGATTTTGATGTCATTTGGTCAATTGACGTTTCTGACGTCAAGGGGCAAATAAACATTCCTTTTTTACAGTGAATATCGTAGACCTCGTTAGGTCTTCAGTGAGTATATAACGTTTGATGTTTCAGTATAAACTCGCATTATATGTGTTTCACTTTCCATAAAAAATTGAAACAATATCTTCATAAGTTAGTTTTTTTTCTTACGTTAGATTTTATCAAATTTCAGAATCTATATGTAAATAACTAATGAAAAATATAAACAGTATTCAGCGGAAAACCTATGCTAATATCTTGTCTTTGCTCCGTATATCTTTAAAATATCATTTTAATTTAGAAAAATGCACGCAGCACCTGAGATTCGAACCTACCTGTCACCATCCGACATCCGTTTAAAGTCATTGCTAGTAGACTGCTCGACCAGCGGAGAAGACTTATTTAACCTAATTTACAATGGCAATGTTGAATTGACAAATACAAATTTAGCCGAATTGTTATGGACAACTAATTCTGAAATCGTAATCGACAAAAAGCCATTCACTTAGTAAATTCATGAAAAAAATGTCAATAGATAATACTGAGCCAAAACTGATATCGTTATTGATGTTTGTGCGTGCATTCTTCTATAACAATGTATAGGAGACATGTTTTTAAACACACAGAAACAAGCTATTCATTGACTGCTCCGTTGCGTACAGATTTTTTACTAAATTTGTTGCTCCGTTGCGTACAGAAATTGGTTTCTCCGTTGCGTACAGTACAATGTTTACACTTAGCACCGTGGCGTACAGTATGTAAAATTTAAAAGCTTTAAAACATCTACTACAAGGGATTTTGATGAGGAAATAATGGATATACGTGAGGAGCTTTACATTCTCCATACACGTGGTCAAGTATTTTTGTCGATTCATTCATTTTAACGGAATACTCGTCGGTTTTGTTCAGTTTCCTCGCTTCGTTTTTCAAAAAACTCAACACAAGATGTTCAGACACTGATTTTGTGAAAACGGCGTGGTTTGATAAAAAACGATTATTAGCTGCCGATTGTCGTTTTTAAGTTCTTTCATTTGATGTATACTATTTTGTAGAGGATGTTGTATTTAAAAAGTTTGAACCAAAAACAAACGACACCTACCTCACAACATTTATCCGTCCGCCATCTTGTAAACACCGTTGATTTTTTGCGTACAGTGCTACCACACAGTGATAATGTGTACCAGCATACGAATCTCGTTACATACAAGCCTTTTCATTTGGAGCTCGTTGGTACTAAACAAGTAAGATGCTTCTTTAACAAGACCGAAAAGCACAACATGGTCGCATTTGTAATCAAAATAAATGAATGTTCAGCGATATTTTATTGTTTCCAGTGTAAATCACTCACATGCAAAATGGCTGCTTCTCAAAAACCAATAAAACATGTTCAGACATGGTATTTTGACATGAAAATCAACCAGACCTATAATGTTAGTATATTGTTTACCTATGGTATTTATGTTGATTTACCGTGTTTTGTGGATTTTCGTCTATTAAAAAGTTGTGACTATGGCAAGGTCTGTTAAATGAGCAAGAATATGATATATAATTATATCAGTGTTAATTAATGTCTTTTAAGTTTGAATACAAAAAGGCAGCGAAATACCCCTGTTCTATGGCTGTTGGACTGATTTAAAACTTTATTAAATCAGTATTACAAATACAGGGATTTTTCCACAAATTTGCTTCTTTTGAGTGTTTTTCTCCTTTTCACCAGCGTCCAGCGTCTTCCCCCATTCCTAAAAATAAACCCTGATGTCCTTTTGTATGTGGTGATTTTAACAGCAGGGTAGGTTTGAAACATGATTTTGTTAGATATGGTAGCATAAATGATCTGTTTGACAATGATGATTATGTTCTCGATGAATTTAGCAGCAGGGCCTTGTACTATACAAAGTATAATAATTTCAGGTCCAAACTTCTAGATTTGTGTAAATCCATGTGCATTGAAGAATATGTGACAACCGAGGCTTGTTCACTTTTTTGTCACGAAATGGTGCATCAGTGGTAGTCTATTTGTTATGCAAAGAATGTAATTTCACTAGTCTCACATGCTTTAGTGTTAACAGTATTAATGAATGGAGTGATCAAGATCACACACCTCTTACTTTTTCATTATGTTGTGATAACAACTTTCAAAGGGAACAAGAAGAGGTTTATACAAAATATAAATAGTCGCAGAAACACAAAGACCAATTTAGAATTAGTCTTATTGTCCAGTTACCGCTAATTAATCAATTAGTTGCAAATATTGAACCTATCGAGTCTTGTATTGATTATGTTGTGTTGGGTTTTTCAAAATGTTTTGAAAGACGTCACTTATAATGGCTGATAATTTTTTTTTTGAAGACTTGTAATAATTCTCATACATCAAAGTTTGTAGATTTTTCTGTGTTAGACAAAACGGAATGGTTTGATAAGGAATGTGTTGTTGCACAAAATAGTTATTGATAGGCCTTAAGTGTTTTTAACAGTTGTAAAAATGTACAATTTTTCAATGTACAAAGAAGACAAAACTGAAGATAATTTGAAACACTTTAGAGCATGTAGGAATAAAGTACAATATGTTACATTTGAAGCTAAGAAGAACTATTTTACAGAATCTTTAGAAAATAATTAGTCAGATCATAAATTTTTGTGGGAATATTTGAAAAATTTAGGTCTTGGGCCATCCAAAAAGGATCATGCAGAATGTAACATTGATTTGAAAATAGATGATGACATTTGCTTTGACAAGTCTAAAGTGGCTGAGGAGTTCAATTCTTTTTACACTACAGTTGCTTCAAAATTAGTTGAAAAACGAACTTCTACCATGTCACAATTTTTGTGTTCATTTTTTTCCTTCAAAAGGAGTCAAAGCTAATAGTTTTTGTTTTTCATTAGTCTCTGAAAGCAAGATTTTTAAATATTTGAATTCTCTTAATTGAAACAAAGTTACTGTGTTAGGCGGTATCCCCTCCCGCTTTGTTAAAGATGCGGCCCCCAATGATTTCAGCCCCACTCACCCACATAGTTTATTTATCCATTATCCAGGGTTCTGTGCCCGATGACCTGAAGTCAGCTCGAGTTGTTCCTTTATTCAAGAAAAATGACAAGACAGAAGTTGATGTTTTGTCCAAAGCATTGTAAAAGGTTATCTTTGATCAAGTTGAAGAATATCTGTCTTCAAATAATCTCCTGTATGATTTCCAGTCTGGCTTCAGGCAAGGTTTCTCTACTGACACATGTCTCATTCATCTTTCAGATTATATTAGGTTCCAAATGGATAAAGGTAATATTGTTGGTATGGTTTTGTTGGACTTACATAAAGCCTTTGATACTGTGGATCATAGCATTCTGTTGATGAAGTTGAAGGCACTATGTCTCTCAAAGGTTAATTACTGTTCAGTGGTTTGCTTAATTCATACTTGTCCGATCGACATCAATTGGTGGATGTTGGTGGTAACCACTCTTCTCGAGCAACAATATCATGTGGTGTTCCCCAGGGCTCTATTCTAGGCCCATTGTTGCTTCATATCTATGTGAATGACATGTCTGGTGCAGTGAAGAATAAGTTGTTCTTGTATGTAGATGATTCAGGTATTTTCACTATTATAAAGATAGGTCTGAAATTGAATCAGTATTGAGCTCAGAAATGAATATTCTCAGTGAATGGTTAATTTGTAATAGGTTATCTGTGCATTTGGGGAAGACAGAGTCTGTGTTGTTTGGCTCCAAACCAAGGTTCAAGTGTCAACCCAATCTCAATGTTATATGTAATGGTCAACATATTGTAGCTAAGGATTCTGTTAAGTATCTTGGAGCCACTCTAGATCAAAGTTTATCCTTTGATTCATTATTAAGAAAGGTAATACTAGGTTGAAGTTATTGTATAGGAAGAGTAAGTTCCTTAATCCAAATTCTAAAAGGTTACCAGCAACATCTCTTATTCAGTGTCATTTTGACTATGGTTGTTCAGTTTGGTGTAACAGCTTGAGTCAGGAACTGAGGAACAAGCTACAGGTCACCCAAAACAAAATGATCAGATTTGTGTTAGATCTAGAAGCAAGAGCTCATATTGATCAAAGTCATTTTGTCAAGCTAAACAGGTTTCCTGTCTCAAAAAGGGTTGATCAAATCATGTTGTATCATGAGTTCAAAATCTACAGTGGTAGAGCACCAGGTTACCTAAATGAGCATTTCATTCCACTTAGTTCAGTTCATAACCTCAGTTTAAGTCCAGCATCAAAGCCCATCTGCTTGCTAGTGTTTGATGTTGTTTTTATAAACATTTTAAATATTGATAATTCTTAGATAACGATGTAAATTCTATGATAGTAATTTTATTCTGTGAAAATAATTATCTCTAAGATAAATTTCTATTCCATTTTCTTTTCTTTTTTACATATTAATGTTATTTGTTGTTGTTTCCTTGGTTAATAATTTACATTAATTTTATAAAAGACCACAATCAATGGTAGTACTCTTTGTCACTGAGCACCTGCTAATGGATTCACATTGTACACTTTTTTGACTTCTCCTCCTGGATTCAAAGTTAGATTTACTTATTTCTTCATGAAATCGCGGCTGCCAAATTGATATAAAATGATATCGCGCACCATTGCCTGATACGTCCTGCACTTTTCTTAAAATGCCATAAAACATGAAAAAACTTCTTTATCTCTATTTTTAGCTCACCAGAGCACGAATGTGCTCAGGGTGAGCTTTTGTGATCGCCCTGCGTCCATCGTGCGTTGTTACGATTACGTGGCGTCCATGTTTACTTAAAACAACATCTCCTCCTACACCGCTATGCCAATTGCAACCAAACTTGGCTGGAATGATCCTTGGGTGGTCCCCTTTCAAAGTTGTTCAAAAAATTAAATTTCATTAAAAATTTTGGTTGCTATGGCAACAAATAGAAAAAACTTAAAAAATCTTCTTGTCTGAAACCACAGGGCCTAGAGCTGAGATATTTGGTATGTAGCATTGTCTAATGAAACTCTACAAAGTTTGTTCAAATTATTCCCCTAGGGTCAAAATTGGCTCCGCCCCGGGGGTAACTTGATTTTACATGGACTTATATAGGAAATTTAAAAAATCTTCTTGTCAAAAACTACAATGCCTAGAGCTTTGATATTTGGTGTGTAGCATAGTCTAGTGGACCTCTACCAAGTTTGTTCAAATTATTGCCCTAGGGTCAAAATTGGCCCCGCCCCGGGGGTCACTTGATTTATATAGACTTATATAGGAAAATTTTAAAAATCTTCTTCTCCGAAACCGCAAGGCCTAGAGCTTAGATATTTTGTATGTGGCATTTTCTAGTGGACCTCTACCAAGTTTGTTCAAATTATTGCCCTAGGGTCAAAATTGGCCCTGCCCCGGGGGTCACTTGATTTATATAGACTTATATAGGAAAATTTAAAAAATCTTCTTCTCCGAAACCGCAAGGCCTAGAGCTTAGATATTTTGTATGTGGCATTGTCTAGTGGACCTCTACCAAGTTTGTTCAAATTATTGCCCCGGGGTCAAAATTAGCCCTGCCGTGGGGTTTATTCTATTTTATATAGGAAAATTTTAAAAAATCTCCAAAACCACAAGGCCTAGAGCTAAGATATTTGGTATCTAGCTTTGTCTAATAGACCTCTTTTAAATCTGTTCATATAATGGCCATGGGATAAAAAAAACGGCCCAGATGGGTCACTTGATCTTACTTAGACTCGTATAGAAAACTTCAACAATGTTAATCTCCAAATGACCTTTTCTCCAGTGGTGAGCATTTATAGGGCCATCATGGCCCTCTTGTTTAACACACCAGAGTATAAACCGAGTGTGTATGGTAACGGTTTCTAGTTTGTCACAAAGTAAACCTCATAAAATTGATGAAGCAGAGACATTGATTGATACATGTTTAGAAAATTATAACTTCACAAGTTTGAGTATGCAAAAACACTGTTTATATTGTAAGATATGTTCACACATTAATTTTATTAATTATGATGGATCATAATGCAACTAGTTTTGTGCTTCTGATTAAAAAGACTTGTTATACGCATGTGCCACTCTAATGTTATTAGTAGCAAGGTCAAACAGGTATTTTGGTTTTTGCCGTATTTTCAGGGTATGTGATAAATTTGTGTAGATTCGGACATTAATTTATTGAACTCGTGGAATAAAACAGTATGAGGCTGGCCAGAGGCTTGCTTCATACTGTTTTATTCAACTTGTTCAATAAATTTGATATATCCTCTATATATTGGTAAAATCTCACCCGCTGAATTTTATGTTCATATATTTCTGAGTCTATATTTTAATAGGTCATTGTGTCAATATTTCTGAGTTTATACTTATGTCTGTAATTTTTTGTTAATAATATTACTGAATTTATACCTATATGTCTACATGTTCTTATTTCTGAGTTTATACTTATATCTGTATGTTCATATTGCTGAGTTTATACTTACCGTACATCTGTATGTTCTTATTTCTGAGTTTATATTTTATACTTATGTCTGTATGTTCATATTTCTGAGTTTATACCTACATCTGTATGTTCATATTGCTTAGTTAATACGTACATCTGTATGTTCATATTTCTGTGTTTATTCCAGCATTGTAGATAATTTTTTTGCCCATGTGAGTAATTACCCCCGCTTTTCAAGGCATGGGGGTAAATGGTAAAATTTCAACTTGCTTGATGGGTAATTTGACTAAAGTTGTATTTATAGACAAAAAAGATGTTTCCACATAAAATTTTACTTATTTAGTAATAAGTCAGGTGTTTAACACTCATTTCACTATGTTCTACAGTCTATGCTTACAGTTTACAAAAAATGATCATATATCTGCCTAATATCTATTAAGAACTATTATAATAGAAAACGTATCCAACAATGATTTAACAGCTAGGGTGATGATCAACAAAATCACAATTATAATATCATCAGCAGAAAGCATCCAACAGGCAACTAAGATTAAACACTGTTTATTTGATTTCCGAATCAACTAAAAGTTTTGCCAAATAACCTAGAATTGGAATATGTCAATCCGGCCATCCCTTTGAAGTGAAGAAACACCGGTGATTTTTTGTCGATTTGTCACAGTAAATTCCACAAACTTTGTCAGAGGCGATACTCTGTTATTTCAGCGGATGTTAAAATCAGCTGTTGGATTAAATAGAGGGTGACGTCACCTAGCTATAGTCTATATTAAAGATTGATGTTGACACTATGCTGTCAGATTTTCAAAGTTTGTGTAAGTCCTAATATTTTTGCATCTAATGTATGCTCGGAAATGAAACTTTCTGCGTATTCTGATACTTTTTAGACGTAAAATACACTGATACGCAGCTTAATCTACAACGCTGTTATACCTAAGTCTGTATGTTCATATTACTGAGTTTATACTTACTTTTTATGTTCATATTTGAGTGTCTGTGTGATAATGTTGATAATTGAATTTGTTAAGTAACTTTTTGATATTTAGCAGCAAGGCCAGTTTGGACTTTGATTATTATATATCTACAAGTCACTGCCCGTGATGTTGCTTGAACATAATATATAAGTCCTGAAAATGATCTTAGCTTGATAAAAGAAATTAATTCCGAAAGCGTGATCGATGTTGCAGCAAACGCCTTCATTTTACATTGTGTATGGAATGCGGTCACATCCGAAAATATGTAAAGCTAGACACTACGTATTTTTGAATTCTTACAACAAATTTCATTAGAAGTATCTTATGTTGGGGACATTAATTGTTGATATTGATATTCTATCAAATTTCGGTTATCTCAAACTAATTTCCACGGTCCCTAGGAATTTGAGATAACGAGATTCAACTGTATTTGTTTAAAATTACTTGCAATGCACTTTATACAGTGGGTTTATTTTAGTATATAATTATGGTTTAGTTTTTAAATCTATAAATTGGTGAAACTTGATTTGACCTGACATCCAAGCCAGATACCTTAATATAATCGTCGCATCCGTCAAAAACTAGGTCATGAGGTCAAATCTTATGAAAACCTTGTTCACCCAGCAGATGTCATGATCATGATTGGATTTTCACTAAACCTTGTCAGAATGTTTGTTTTGATGCTATCTTGGTCAAGTTTAAACATGGATCATATAGGGTCAGACTCTAGGTCAAGTTTAAACATGGATCATATAGGGTCAGACTCTAGGTCAAGTTTAAACATGGATCATATAGGGTCAGACTCTAGGTCAACAGATCAAATCACAGGAAAAATTTGATATCAGCAGACCTCATGACACAGGTTCATTTAAAACAGTGCTTTAATGAGTAAACAATGATTGTCATGTGAGGTAATATTTTATTTATAGGTCCATCTTGGCCCTCTTGTTTCTTCTTGTTTAGGTTAGTTCCTTGAACCAACAAGGTCTAGCCTGTTCATTCCATGAAGACAATGCTTCAATTCATCCTGTGTCAAGTCATCAATATTGTTCCACCCAGTTTACCTCAAATTACCAGCCATATTCACTTGATAAATCATTCCACCCATTACGCCCAGATGACCTGTACAGGCCCCAAGAACTGTTCCCCCAATTCAACCTACACTAGACTTATTACCAACACCTACTGCAGACAAATACTGATCAAGTTGGTCAACAACAACCACAAGAAAGACAGATGTATTTCAGTCTATCTTTAGCAGATGTATTTAAAACAGTGGTTGAGGATTTTTTTATTTAGAAACAAAGTAATGAAAAACCAAATTATTCATGTATTATTATGTTTGATTTCATTTGATTCAATGAGTTTATTTCTGATTTAACCATATTTCAGTTATATACTGTAACTGGCACACATATGGAGTATAATTGACCTTTTGTCAAATGGGTATGACCTACCACATCTGGGAACCAAGAGTGTCTGAGTTATGTCCAGAGCCAGAGCACTGGACCACAGTCGAAGCTTTGTTTTCTTTGAATAGACATTAATTTTAGTGGCATATCATTTCTGAAAAATTATGATTTGGAATTTTGTCTTGCAGATCCCTGTAATGTCTGAAGAGATTTCAAGAGGGGAAAAATCCTTAACGACTTCCTGGAGAATGCAGACAGTTCTGATGCTGTTACATATATACATATATATTGATGAGGTATAAGAGACTAATAACGTGTGTGCATGATGTATAACCAAGGAATGAAAATTTTGAAGTATTTTGTACATAAAGATTATGCAAGTCTGTATGCATGAATAAGCAATTTTATTGTCATTTTATACATGAACTTACTCAACAGACATTGCTTTCAAGCTTCACTGTCTAGTTATGGTATTATGTTGTTGCTGCCACATTCTAATAACCTGTTTTGATTTATAATAGGTTAGAGCTTCTGAACTGGAGGAATATAAGACCAGACTTTTAGAAAAAGAGAGAGAGCTCAAGTTGATAACCAATCAGTTGTTATAATTGCACGAAGAGTTGAAGAAAGCAAAGAAATCTCAGGTTGTGCAGGAGTCTGGTTGTAAGATTCTTTCATTTCAAATTTTATACCACCACAAACGATGTTTGAGGGGGGGTAATTATTAGAGTCAATTTGTCGGTCGGTCTGTCCATCCACATTCCAGAGTTATGTGCCCTTGAACTTAGCCATATAGTGTACTAGTCAAAGCAGCGTGGGGTATTAGTCACTTCTGTGACAAAGCTCTAGTGTCATTTGGCTGTTTGTTACTCTGTCAAGTTTAAATGTTTGCAATGTTTTGAAAAAAAAAGGTTTAAAAATAACAGAATTTGGTGGATAGGGTGGCTATAAGGAAGGAAGAGGCCAATATGTTTAAATTTGGTCAGTGCAAAGTCATGAATTGTTTTTAGTTATAGTTGCTGGCAACCCTCGTTCAAAATCACTGATCATTTATCATACAATTTGTTTGAATCTTGAGAGTTATTCATGGAAGGAAATTTTTTGAATGCCTGTAAATATATATGTATTAAAGCTTAAAACTCTATATACTTAAATAAATGAGTTAACAGATAAATAGATTGATTGGTTACTTGTACAATATAATTACATATTAAATGATATTGTTGGAAAAGAACTAATATTTTATTTATACTTCAAAATTAACTGAGCTTATGTCTTTTGATTAAAAATGATACAGTTACATGTGTATTTGTAAAGAATTGTACATTTATATTTTATGGAACCCTGTCACTGGAAATGTTCATTTGTGTTTTTGTAATGTGTGAAAAGTTGGACATGTTGTCTATTTTTCAAATGAAATCTGTCTGTCTATAATTAATGTATTAATTATTATATTTTTTCAGTACTTGGAGTTCATTGTTAATACAGCCAATGCTGAAATGGATGAGAATTTGGAAAGGATTGACAGGTTTTTGTTTCACCATATTTCACATCTAGCTGTTCCTATGATAATTTGCTTCTTAAGTTGGCAGTTGCTTATCATTTCTAGGTCTGATTTTCTTGAACAAGTTTTCTTGAATTACTGTATTAATGTCTGTTAATTTATACCAGTTATTTTACATATTATTTTTGGTTTATTTCTTTCAATTTTGGCAATATGCAGTTACATTTGTAATTTGGAAAACAATCTGTGGCAATACATAAGTTATTTGTACTTTGTGAATTATACAATATATCATTTATATAACAAATAGATGTATGTTTTTCTCTGACTTGAATACCCATCTACCTCATTAAAGTATATAAAAGTATGACAGTCCTATTATTTGCAGACTAATTGTTTGAATGTGATAACAATCATACCAAAATACTTAAATTTCAAAAATGAATATTGTAATCGACCTTTACATTTCATAAGCTACTATAGAAAGGGAGATAACCTGAAAATTAAAAATAAACCAAATCAAAAGTAAAATATTTGGAATAATGATACATTGATGTATGAGTATTAGAATTATTACTTACTGATGTTGATATTGTTGTAAATAGATGGGGAAATTGGCTGCTGATTTTTTATTTGGAATTCAGGAATGATTATTTATTGATATTAGGAATGAATAATTTTTAGAATTCAGAATTCAGGAATGAAAATTAATTGCTCCGCCCTCACTGGCAAGAAGCTACTTTTTTTGTAAATGGACTAGGATTTGATATCTTGTAATCCTTTCAGTCAACAGTCAGATCAACATTTCAGTTTTCTTCATTTATATAGGATCCCAACATCACAAAGTATGAGTAATCTAGCAGTGAGAATGGAAACCATCGTCCCGCCAAATCAGCCATTGATTTACAAGATAAGGTACTAACTGCAAGACATTGTGCTGTAATCTCAGTTTGGTAATTTCTTTTTCACATCCGACAATAATATTTGTTAAAGTTTATAAACAGATAAAAAAGTTGACAAAAAAGTTTAAGAAATATTAATCCATTCCTGTTTCTTTGTTTACAGGTTTGACCGTGTTCTTTATTTTCAAGACTTGCACATTGTATGGGCAATAAATTTAGCAAATTGAACAATTGCCAAAGAATCTCTTATTTAACTATTTCTGCTAAAATCATAATCAATGTATAATCAAAGTACTGAAAGTACTGTCGGAACGTGATACATTCCACACGAAGCAAAATAAAGAGAAATATGTAGACATATCGTTCGTTCTTATGCAAATATTTTTAAAATTTACACTAATGGACCGACTTTTCATTTATACATAATGCAGGTAATATACATGTACTATGTGAAGGACATACTCTTTACTAGTCTCTTAGCATAAAAAAGAAAAAAAATCATTGAAAAGTTTAACAGCACTTTAATTAAAGACAGTTAAAGGAATTGCATTAAAAACTCTTTGTTATACACAAAAAAGTGACCAACACATAAGTTACAGTAAATATCAACATTGATACTTCTGATTTTAACACAACAGAACATCCTCACATTGAACACAATCATGGTCACTCAAATCAAAAAGACCCTGACATGATAGAGTAGGGCCTATAGCGCCTATAGTTAAACTAATGTTGCACGAGATTAAGACATGATGATGTAATTCTAAATAATCTTGAATAAAAAGAAATCTTTAACTATCATTTTTTAAAAGCACACAACCAGTATTTTACGTTTGTATTCAGTGACTTGAATTATAATTTGTTAGCCATAGTTTAAACATTCGACCTCTGCAGGTTACTCGACATGAACTCGAAAACAGAAAGTAGAACTATATTTACGGAAACAGGATATGCAAAAAAAGCTACATAGGCGCGCTATTTCATTGGCTAGCCGATACGTGGGTTTATTTCTACGCATTTGAATATGTCATGTATTTTACTGACATGCACATATTTAGATACATGACTCTTTCCATTTGTTTACGATAGAATGATTTGAATTATATTTAGATCCAACACATTTAAGTGAGGAAATATACCTGCAGCTACATCTATATAATCACACAATTAGTTGAGTACTATCTCGTTGTGCGGCTGTTCCTTTAACTAAGCAGTTATGGAGTCCAAGGAATGTAGATACAGGTATACGAGTACAAGGAAAGGTGAAAATAGACAACACTGTTTCGATTATTATTTGAATATTAAAATATTTTATTGTATATTTTTACAATTTTTCCAAAAAATGCTAAGTTGTTTTGATATTGTTCCAGACATTAAGGATTTAATTCCATATTTTCCTCAATTACAGAGTCTTAGTTGTCAGACTGAATGAAGGTAGAAGCTGTTCAAGCTTACACAAAGAAAGACCAGACTTGTAAATCTTTCTTCCCTGGTTTGATTGTTCCTGAATCAGAGTGTCTGGATGCAGGTGTACCAAGTATACAAATTGAAAACATTTGTACCAGGAAGTCATCTACTCATCAGATTTACTATTAGAAAGGCCGGGGAACATGCTATTTGGTAATAATAAGCTAAATAATAGTATTGTAATAGGAAGAGAAAAATAATGTACCCAATGCGGGGCTGAAACCCACCTCCTGCTTGCAAGATGCTTTACCAACTGAGCTAATAGGACTGGTGAATATCCCAGACAATTTATAAATATTATATTGCACACAGGTACAGTATCTTATATTACATGAATATGTAGGAATAGAAAGACCCTTGAAAGTTTTAAACAGTTCTTGGTGCATTTTATGAAGTACCGTTCTGTATCATAGCCATGCTTAATAATGCAACTTAGCTGAAATTGTCAATAATTTAATGAAAGTATGTACAGTTCTCTTCCATGAAAGGTTACAAACTATTAAATATAGGTATTATGGTATGATAACAATTACCTTATTAAAATAATGTTTCAGGCATTCAACATCTACTAAAACAACTAAAATTGCTATCCCAGAGACTGGAATATGCTCAATGAAATTCACAAATTATGGTAACTTTGCAATTTTTATAGATCCAATTTACTACCTGTATGTTAGAAGGGAGGCTAATCTCATACAATGAATGAACATGAAATTATCTCCCTTGTGTGTTTTAATTTTTTAAATCAACTTTGCTTGTAGATGAACTGATGCAGTAGAATTTCTAGAACCTAAGAATGGCTCATACATGTAGGATATTATGTTAGTGTATTTTGTATGTGTCCAACATGTGATAAATAGAATAAAAAACAACAATTTATACTACATGCTGATGAGAGTCACAGGGACAAAAATTTAGTTTGACATAGACAACATTTGGAGATAAGTGAATTGGAGGTAAGCAGATTAATTTCATACAGAGAAAGAGCAAAAAAATCGGGACCCAAAGAAACAGTTTGACATAACCAAAATTTTGATATAAGCGAGTTTGACATAATGAGATTCAACTGTAATACATAAAATAAGTACACAGTGAAAGACAATTATAAATTCAGTTTACAGATATGAAGTCATTAACAGATACAATAATTACACTACATTAATTATCCATTTCAGTGAAACAACTGTCACAAATCATGATGTTTCTACCCTGAAACAGCTGAAATCTGAAGCCCTGTGGTGTACCTTTTGGAGGAGACAACTTCTTACACCCCCTATGCTGATACACCAGTAGGCCAACATGTGGTTGGTAGTCTGCTTTCATATCAAGTAAGTATAGTAACAGTATCACTTTCAAGATAATATCACTGTAAATGATTATTATAATTACTTGATCAGTTAGCCTTGAGTAAGTTTGAGACAAAACAACACACTGACCATACTTGATTGATGCAAATAGACTAAGATCTATCTTATGAGACAGAATTTCAAAATTCTTAATATGGGCTATAGCTCCCTCAACATGCACACAGTGTTTTGCTATCTTTTCAGTTGAGTTAGCATCAGCTTGACGATAAGTTGCAACCTTTTCTGACCAAATGCTGGAATATTAAGTTTTAGATTTGTCTCCATGCAAGTATTTCATACAGGAAAATCGGACCATACTGCCAGCTTTTATTCATTATAATTATGATAATTAGTTAAATTCGGTATCGTTTTGTCTTTATCGTAACGCATCGATAGGTAAAGTGAAATTAGACAGTTTACCAGCAAATAAATTAAAATTCAGGCCGATGTATTAAACATGAGTTCACATGGGAATTTCAATAAGTGGTCATTCATGAAAACGTGCGACATTGACGCCAGTGAAAACAACTTCCATTAATAAATCAACATCGATCGTTGGGTTCTTAAAGTCATCTGGCAGATCTAAAAACAGCAGGTACACTTTTCATTTATCAGCCAGTTACATGCTAAACTGATCAGATAAACAGTTTACCATATAATTATGGTCACTAATTGTCGTGAAAAACCAGGTCAAGACTGGAAATAATATTATTTAGAAACAAAAGCAACACTTAGTTGAATGTTCTTCTGTGTGTTAGATTTTTTTGACTACTGGTACTGGATTTTTCTGGTATTAATACGTCACAACTGTATCGTAACTATTTTTGTTACACATAGAGTAGAGATTTTGTTTTTGAAGTGTTGTATGTCTAAATTATTGAGCTGTACATTGATTTTGGATTCAAGTTTTGAGACTCTTCTGGTTTATTTTTTGTTAAAAATCTTCTTTTTTATGAACAATTTTTGGTTTTCAATGAAATACTTTAATCTTACCTCATACATTTATGCACTTCTTTCAGATTTGAAAAATTGTTATTGAATGTGAAATACCTTGCACTTCTTAAGGGATTACATTTTCAAAGTTAAATTATGAAATCAAACAGTCCTGTCTTTAAATGGTTGCACATCTTGTACATTTACTCAGACTTGAAGAAGTTTCTTGGAATGGTTACATGTCTTGAAGATTATGTCTGTAAACTCGAATATGACAATGATAATATTTATTTGACATAATAAGGGTTGCGAAAATAGATTACGAAGTCTAGTGTGTGTTGGAATAACTTTCATGCAAAACTGTTCTGGAGTTAATTGAGAAAAAGCGACTGCATGTAGTCAATGTGTAGCGAGATTTGTATTCGTTTATCTGAAGAAAATTTATAGTATATTTGTTTCATGTGTTCTTTTTTATCAAGATATATATATTTTATTTAATAGACTTGATTTTATTTATTGCATTGTGCTGCAGCTAGCCACTATTTCCTTAAGCCAAATGAATAGTGTTCCCCCTGTGCCACTTCGAGGCCCAGCACATACACGTTTTTTTTCTAACATTGCATAATTATGTACACAATCTGGCCACACAAGAGATCCACTCGGCCATTTGCAGGGTCAGCATAACTAAGCAATCCACAATGCTTTTAAATACCGATTAGCTTATCCTGCTTTACTGTGTTTTTGAAAATTTGTCTACCAGCGCCATGAACGCCATTTCTGACACGCCACTTGCAAAATATAGGCAATGGGTTGAATTGTGACATATCTGGTCCATTGATGGATATACGCATCAACTCATCTAAAGTCTCTATGCTCAGACTACACCTGAGTCATGACATAATGAGGTTTTGCTTAGAGAAACCTCTTTTACATTCATCAGAACTGACTGGCATTACTCTACAGATTGCCATCAACTTGATCATATTTGGAAAAAGCTTTTCAAAATGTTCTGTTGAGATCATTTCTTTAGCGAGGATTCCCTTTGTCAAAGGAACCTGGTCGTCAGAAGTTAACGTAACTTCATATTTTTGCAAACATGTGGTTCTTGAATAGAGACCACTCGACTTTGGCATCATTTGCATTTATAGGTGGTATGTTAATTCCCCTTTTTTTGCTGAAATGGTTTAACAGAACATTAAGCTTTCTTGAACCAAATTTAGCCTTATCTATGTATGACGTCATAGCACTGAAGAGCGATTGTGACATTGGGTCATCATCGCTATGCAGAGATTTTAGCAGCGACTTTAATGATTTGCGTAAGTTTGTGATGCAGTTTGAAAAGCTAAGCCATCTTACTTGGTGAACTGCTAATGGCTTAACCTTGGGGTCATCCAATATATCCTGCCAGACTCGTAAATGCTCAAGTCTTTTACACGATCTACTGAAGAATGTGTGTAGCGCATGCAACATGCCTTCATAGTAGCTCACTTCTTTTACAGATTTTGCTGCATCAAGTTTGTGAGCAATGCAATGCATATTTAGCATAAATGGATTCTCATTTTTCAATTGATGTGCAACACTATTTTTTATGCCCCCGTATTGATAGATTGGGGGCATATTGTTTTTGGCCTCTCTGTTTGTCTGTCTGTTTGTCTGTTTGTACCAAACTTTAACCTTGCCTATAAAATCAAAACGCCTCCACCTACATCCATCAAACTTCAAAAGTAGGTTCCTCATGACAACCTCTACAGGATGCATTTTCAGGTCAGTAGGTCAAAGGTCAAGGTCACAGGATCATTGTGTTTAAAAAAATCTGACATTTCTTTTAGGATACTACTCCTTCATTTTTCATGGGATTTTGATGAAACTTTCACAGAATTGTTGTTACCAAGAACCACCACACATATATTCCGAGTTTTGTGATTCGATCATTTTTGATGGAATTATGGCCCTTTGTTTATTTTGTGTGATTGTAACAGCAAAATACACTTGTTTCCTCGTTTTCTCAAGGGATGTTGATAAAACTTTCATGGAACTATTGTAATCGAGATAACCAATGCATGTTGTAAAGGTTTTATGATTTGATAAATTTTTACGGAATTATGGCCCTTTGTTTATTTTGTGCATATATAAAAATTATGTAATATATAGAGAAATCATTTCTTTTAGGATACTACTCCTACATTCTTCATGGGATTTTGATGAAACTTTCACAGAATTGTTGTTAACAAGATCCACCACACATATATTCCGGGTTTTGTGATTCGATCATTTTTGACGGAATTATGGCCCTTTGTTTATTTTGTGTGATTGTAACAGCGAAATACTCTTGTTTCCTTGTTTTCTCAAGGGATGTTGATAAAACTTTCATGGAACTATTGTTATCGAGATACCCAATGCATGTTGTAAAGGTTTTATGATTCGATAAATTTTGACAGAATTATGGCCCTTTGTTTATTTTGTGCATATGTCATATATAGAGAAATACTCTTTTGTTTGCAACTTCTTCTGTATTTCTCAAGGGATTTTTACCAAACTTTGATAGAACTATTGCCACCATGTTCACCAGCACATATTGTTAGGGTTTTGTGATTTGATCATTTTTAGCAGATTTACGGCCTCTAGCTTGTTTGCCTGTACCGAAATTTAACCTTGCCTATTAAATCAAAACGCTACCACCTGCAATCATCGAACTTCATATCTGGGTTCATCATGACAATCTCTACAGGACCTGTGCATTTTCAAAAAGGGCAAACAGAGGGGGCATGGTGTTTATAAAACACATCTTGTTTTGCCAACCATCACAGCAGCACCATCAGAACTGAACCCATAAATTTTAGACACATCTATATTGCAAGCTCTTATATAACTGATAAGTGTATTGTACACAACACTAGCATCTGCAGCAACAAGTTTAATTAATGTCAAGTAGCTTGTGTGCAGTTCTCCATTATCAAGATAGTTCACTATCGAGTGCTTTTCCATACCAAGATCTGTGCTCTCATCAATCATAAGCCCCAACGCAGGACTATTTTTGAGTTTTTGTAACTGTGTGTCGTCTAGATTCTGAGAAATTAGACTGATAAACTCAAAACAAGCATTTTCATCTTGGTATAGACCTTTTGTAAACTTTGTGTGGTTACATATTTGGAGTTGACAGAGAGTTGCATACTTTTTGACAGGTAAGTGTGTCTTAGCAACAGTATAAGCAGTTCTAATAAGCCTGCATACAGCTTCCTCTATCTGCATATATATATTCACCGAGGAACTGATGGTACTTGCTTTGATTGAATATTAAAGTCAAGCTTAACTGAATCCAAATGCCGGCTACTGCTCTCATGCTCTTTTAATGTACAGACACGGAAATTTGTCGAACCCAGCTTTGAAAATTTCGACTTTACTTTGTGCAATATACAGTGTGAACAAAACATTGAACCATTCTCAAACTTGAGCCATTTAAACTCATCTAACCAGGATGTCTGGAAACACTTAGAACTTTCATCAGTTCTGTGTTTTTTAGATTTTGGTTCAGACGGAGCACAGCTAGTTACTAAGCTTTCGCTTTCTTTCGTTTTCAACTCGAGAATTTTGATTCATTCTCATAACAGAAAACGCATCACGGGTCCCTCTACCCGTATCATTGACCGGCTTGCAAGTCCAGACGATTTTATCAGTCGGTTCGCCACTCTGACTTTCATTCTCATGTATATGTACTACATGTATACATTACATAAATAGGATACAAACATAACTGCAACATAATTTGCATGCATACACACATAAATATTATATCAATGGGAAAAACAAGAAATGAATTTAACATATTTGGAATACAAATACACACACTTACATTTATATATATTAATTTACATCAATGTGATACAAAACATTTCAGTGATACAAGTATTACCTAAATGTTCAATGTCAATTGGTAGATGATAATATATGTTTCCTTTCAATAAACCCATAGTAAACATACATAGCATGTTTTTTATAATATTTTCATTTCTGTTGCTCATTAATATATTGAATGATTGCATACACACTCTGTTGTAATGCTTTGGTGGAATATATTTAGATTTTGAATTATGACAAACTTGGACACACTAATACAAAATGTTTTTATTTCCCACCCCGGAACCACATAGCTTACATATACGTTCATGTCTTGGAATATTTTCGTAAAGTCCTCTTTCAATTTCAAGATCATGTGATGAAGTATGTAAACAAGCTTAAACACTTCGAAATTTACGCACATTTTAAACATCTAGGTATTTTTCATGAACAATAGAACTTGTGTACATTTGGTATGAATACAGTTTAGCACAGTCATGAATACTTGTGGTCCATTCTTGTAAAGACTGGTCAGTCAATCTAATAACAAACTGTTTGACAAATACATTTTCATTTACGACATGCTGGTTTTCCCACACATAGCCCATACCATTTGATAACATCAAGTGTTTTACGCTGGTGACCCAATTTCTATTACCATGTTCTGACAGATAATATAACATATTGTAACATTTCTTTACTAGTCTCATCAGATAATTTGATTATTCTACACCTGCAGTATTTGATAATACGTTTTGCAGACAAAATGTACATGGGATATCGACCACAGTCTCCTAAAACAGCAGCATTTGTGGTACGCTTATTTACACGCATGTAACGTTTACAGGCATAGTTATGGATTATTTCAATAAATGTATGAAAACCCCATATTTCAGCACAATATAATAGAACTGGCACTATTTTCTGTCAAATATGTTAAAAAAGGTACTAGTACCTGGTAATTGGCCATGTCTATACATTTTTGATAAAATGGATACAAGAACATGTTTAGCCTTACAAGCTTGCCCATACCGAAAAAAGTTACAAAAAAGTTATGCCTTTTGAGGCAAAAAAAGTTACAAAAAAAGCATAACTAAGTTATACAAGTTTGGAACCATTTATTTCAACATAGTTACAGAAAAGTTATGCCTATTAAAAGTTACTAACTAATATGTAACTTTTTTGTGCCTATTTACAGAGAAAAGTTACATATTAGTTACAAAAAAGTTACACTATAGTTACAAAAAAGTTACATTCTAATTTCTATGCATCATTAAGACACAGAAAAGTTACACAAAAATTATAAGTGTATAAAAGTTACAAAAAAGTTACATTTCAGGCATACTTTAGTTACATTCAAAGTTACAAAAAAGTTACATTGTAGGCATTCTATAGTTACATTTAAAGTTACATAAAAGTTACAAAAAAGTTACAGAAAAGTTATATTCTAGGCATACTTTAGTTACATTCAAAGTTACATAAAAGTTACAAAAAAGTTACAGAAAAGTTATATTCTAGGCATACTTTAGTTACATTCAAAGTTACATAAAAGTTACAAAAAAGTTACAGAAAAGTTATATTCTAGGCATACTTTAGTTACATTCAAAGTTACAGAAAAGTTACACTAAAATAACCGAATTTTGACTTTAATCAGACAAGAAAGATTTTAAATATTAATATCATAGCATTTAATTATTTCTTAAATAATACAAAAAGGATGTGAAAACAAAATCAGTTTATAGTGACTTTTTAAGCACATAGATATTTCTTGAATAAAACACTATACAGTCTATATTCCAGCATTTTAGATGTATTTATACTTAATTCACAAGACAATGGTGTTTAGAGTTCTCTTCCTCAAGTTTGTTTTCATTTTTCTTTGTTCAAAACTGACCAATAGTGCATTATTCTAGGTTCATCTACAAAACTTAATAATGCAGCTTTCACATCTTTGCCTTTAATAACAGCAGTCTGGAAAAAAAGAAGACAATATACAATAAAATATGATTTAATAATTTCAATTGATTATCCAACAGATAATGTGCATTAGTTATTGTAGTCAACTTAGAAAGAACATTTGCAAGTGTTTGAATTTCATATGCAGACAACCTTTAAAAGACAGAGAGTAATCTTTACAGAAGCTCTTTATAATATTTTTCAGTCAATACTATATAGTACTAGTAGAAAAACAGCCCAGATCTCTAGCTTGAGGAAATAGGATTCAGATTAATCCAGATCATTAATAAGTTACTATTTCTGTTTGAAAGTTTCATTAAGATTTTTGTGTTCAACTTAGCAATATTAGTTGATGTTAAGATTAAGAAATTGAAAAAGTTTGTGTTTTCTATACATGCATATTGATTATGTTCTAATCATAAATATGACTTCAGTTATCAAACAAGAGTGCCAGGTCTCAAATACCCTAAGCCCTATGTCAAGGGCCATAACTCATAAGTGCCTGTGCCAATTGGGCTGGTTATCAAACTTGACGGTTGTGACCTGCTGGACAAGTATCCTGAAAAAATTGTCGAAGTCCTGGCTAGCCCTTATTAATAAATGTTCTTACCAATGGATGCTGCTTCATTGATCACATCTGGAACTGTTTGTTCATCTTGCTCTAAAGAAATAAAATGCAGATATAAGGAAAATAAATTTTACATAATGTTTCCTTTCCTACCAGAGAAGGAGAAAAAACTCAGATAAAGGCTCATTAAAATCCCAACTGTTATGTCATTAAAATATGGACATAAAGGGGTTCCATTTAAAATGCAGTTAATCCAAATGTCATTTTAATAAATGCTTTATCTCAAATAAATAATATAAGTACCATTTTCTGACTACCATAATTAAAGTCTTGTGTCATTTTTTCCAATTGCTTTTTCACTTCTGATGTGGAACCTGCAGAATAATATAAAAAAATAAGCATAAGTGCAATTTAACCTGTCATTGACTATAAAAAAGCAGGACTAGATATAAAATAACTATGAAGTTTATAATTCATAGCTCTTACAGTTCAAGTGTCATGCTCCTATTCCTAATAAGAATCAAGTATAAACAAATGTAACAAAGGGCAATAACTCCAGAATTATGAAATTCAGAGTGACGGTTCTTGTGCACTGCAGTCATCCTCAATGAGACTTATCTAACTATGAATTTTATAATCCATTGCTCTTTCGGTCTAATAGTTATGCCCGGACAAGAATTAAGTATGGAAAAATTAACAAAGGGCAATAACTCCAAAATTATGAAATGCAGAGTAACAGTTCTTGTGCACTGCACTCAACCTCAATGAGATCTATCTGTCGATGAAATTTCAAATTCATAGCTTTTATATAGTACAAGAGTTTTGCACCGGACAAGAATCAAGTAAACAAACAAAGGGCAATAAATCCAAAATTAAGCCAAGCAGAGTAATGGTTCTTGTACACTGTACTCATCCTCGATGAGATCTATCTAACTATGAAGTTACAAATTCATCGCTTTTATAGTCTAAGAGTTATGCTCCAGACAATAATTATGTTTGACAAATTAACAAAGGGCAATAACTCCAAAATTAAGCCATACAGAGTAATGGTTCTTGTACACTGTACTCATCCTCGATGAGATCTATCATACTATGAACTTTCAAATTCATAGCTCTTATAGTCTAAGAGTTATGCTCCAGACAATAATTATGTATGAACAAATTAACAAAGGGCAATAACTCCAAAATTAATTAATACAGAGTAACAGTTCTTGTGCACTACACTCATCCTCAATGAAGTCTATCTAACCATAAAGTTTCAAATGCATAGCTCATATAGTCTAAGACTTATGCTCCGGACAATAATTATCTATGAACAAATTAACAAAGGGCAATAACTCCAAAATTAAGAAATACAGAGTAACGGTTCTTGTGCACTACACTCATCCTCAATGAAGTCTATCTAACCATAAAGTTTCAAATGCATAGCTCATATAGTCTAGGAGTTATGCTAAGTATTATGTATGAACACATTAACAAAGGGCAACAACTCAAAAATTAAGAAATACAGAGTAACGGTTCTTGTGCACTACACTCATCCTAAATGAAATCTATCTAACTATAAAGTTTCAAATTCATAGCTCTTATAGTCTAGGAGTTATGCTAAGTGTTATGTATGAACACATTAACAAAGGGCAACAACTCCAAAACTATAAATAAATTAATAATAATAAATACTGCCAGTTTCACTCCAGGTGGCGCGCTAGTATTGACCTAGTTGTTAGTAAACAACATGGCCGCCAGAATAAGCGCAAACATTAAAAAAAATACTAAAATGGCAATTAGTTAACACTTCCAATTAATCTGATTATTGATAAAGCTATGTAATATCGAGCAACTCAGTATATATATGTTGTATATAGAATTATTTTTCTATGTAAACAAATAAAATCTAAGTAGAAATACCTAAACGTTATATCCCAAGAATCTTGACAGGAACTTGAAGACCATCGTGAAAATTACGATATCACCAACTATGTACGAGTCGAAATCCTTCCTTGAATCTTTTTTTCCCACCAGTGTGACGATTTTAAATAGACTTCCTCCGATCCATTGTACAGGAACGTGTACATGATGGATACAAGCAATATAAATTGAATAAATTTAAAGCTTCAATCTTTCTTCTTCTTGAACTGACGCGGCTTTTTGAAAAAACGATGCCTCCGAGCCAATCAAAATCGTGCGCGAAGTCACGTTTCGAATTTGGCCAATCAGTGTGTAGCGTGACGTCAGCAATGCAATATTACGGAAACAACCGAGTAATTCAGATCTACGTTCTGACTTAAAAAAAACAAAACTTTTGCTTATTATTTAACTAACGTTTCTCCCTTGAATAAATATTTATCCAGTCTTAGAGATCTGTTAATTTATACAATCACCTACTTCAAATTAGAATCATTAATAGTTAATTAACAATCAGATCTGTTAAAGTCAGATCTTTGAAACAATATAATAAAGTAGAATTTGAAAGTAAGCTTTTACATGCAGATTGGAGTTCTGTTTTACTTTCTGATACTGTTTCAGATGCATGGAATAATTTTAAATCAATATTTTTAGACATCATTAACTCAGTAGCACCTGTTAAAGAAATTCGAACTAAACAACGTACTGAGCCTTGGGTGAATGCAGATGTTTTGTCAAGTATTCAAGATCGTAATAAAGCTTTTAACATTTTTAAGAAAAATAAATCTGATGCCAATTTTGAGAATTTTAAAGTTTTAAGAAATAAAGCCCAGTCTGTCGTCCATAAAGCAAAGCAAGATTATTTTACTAGCACTTTGAATGAGAACAAGAATGACTCCAAATCTCTATGGAAATATCTTAAGCAGCTTGTTGATATATCAGGAACACATTCCACACCAGCTAATGTGTCTTGTGGAGTGCCTCAAGGATCAATCCTAGGGCCTCTTTTATTTTTAATTTATGTCAATGACATGTCTGCAGTTGTAAACAATCAGCTCATTCTATATGCAGATGATTCAGCTATACTTGTGGCAGATAAAGACAAATCAGTTATTGAGAATGCTCTTGCAGATGATTTAAAATCAGTTCAATCATGGTTAATAGATAATAAACTGTCATTGCATCTTGGTAAAACTGAGTCCATTGTTTTTGGCTCCAAACTTAAATTAAAAAAATGTCAGTCACTAAATGTATCTTGTAATGAAACTTCTATCCAGTCAACTACTTCTGTTAAATATCTTGGTGTCACACTTGATCAGTCATTGTCCTGTGATAAAATAGTTAGTTCAGTAATAAATAAAGCTAATGCTAGACTGAAATTTCTTTATAGGAAAAGTAGCTTTCTTAATGAACAAACAAAAAAGCTTATAGTCTCTTCCCTTATTCAGTGTCATTTTGATTATGCATGTTCTTTTTGGTATCATGGCTTAACTAAACATTGGAAAAATAAGTTACAGGTCACACAAAACAAACTGATACGTTTTGTACTTAATCTTGATCATAGGGCCCATATTAGTAAAGATCATTTTGTTCAACTAAATTGGTTACCTGTAGATAAAAGAGTGGAACAAATTGTTTTATATAATGTTTTTAAGATAAAAACTGGTGTAAGCCCTAAGTACCTCTGCACTCATTTTATTTCTCAAGATTCAATTCATTCATATAGCACCAGATTCAGTCAGCATGGATGTTATGCTGTTCCTAAAGTTGGTTCTTTTGGTTTAAAATCATTCTCCTTCACTGGTATCAAATTGTGGAATTACCTTCCAGTCCATATTAAGAAGAACAATCAATTAGGTAAATTTAAATCTGAGGTCAAACAGCATCTTTTAACTAGTATTTAATGTTTACTGTGATATTCATATAAGAATTGTGATACCTTTTTAGTTAATATATCCACATTTTATTTTTCTATTATTATGTTCATAAATAGTTGTTATTATCTTATCTAGAAATTTATATAAATCTACATTTGCCTCTCTGGGTCAAATGCCATATAGAAGGACCACAATGGAAATAAGGGGTTTCCCCTTTTTTGTGTCATCCTTGGTTTTATAAAGTTAACAATCATGGTTACCACTATTTATTAAATTTGATTTCTTATTTTAGAGTAAAAATTGATGATATTTATTTTAATTACAATATTTTAAAACAGTTATTCATTAAATATTTCTATGTATTTTCATTTTTAGCAATCTAATGTCTGTGATATATGTACCATGTTTTATATGCTTTTTATACCGAAATAAATAATAATAAGATAAGCTGGGAAGAATGTGTCACACGTACAGTCAAGGTGTCAGCATATTTATGGCATCATTTAAAATATACACAGAAATTTTATTAGTTGACAGTTTGCTTCAAACAACGAACACCGACATGCGTAGCCTTATATGGCAAATCAATGTGTGATTTATTACGTGATCAATTAATTAACGAGTTTGTTTGATCAATTTAAACATTAATTTTTCAGCTGAACGGGAAGTGTTTATTTGTTTTGCTTTATTGTAAAAACCTCATATTTGCATGTTTTGTACATGTATTGAGTGAATAAATGATATGTTCTGTTCTAAAATATGTATGATGCAATACTATGTCTCGGATTTTGTCTGGTTACGTACGTAATTTCATCTGTGTAGAAAATTATAATGGATCAGAATGGACGTACCGTCGTAATGATTCATGTAATAAAAAAACGTAGTATTTAGTATTGTTGACTTCATTGTATTCTTTAAATAATCTACAAAAACTAATGAATTTTAGTGAGGTATTTAATGATTGTATGTCAACATCACGTGTTGTGTAAACGAAGTTTATGTACATTATTTGATTTAAAATTGGCATGTATGCATTTAGTTGTATATTTACAAGCAATCCAAGGCATCGATGTATTTAAATGTCTATTTGCATAAATGAACTGAAATTAAGCATTGCGTGTATAGAAGGATCCGTACAGTACTATTTTAAACAGTGTAACACACATAAATAACACGTCTGACCCGAAGCTGCTAGATTGCTTAACACAGCAGGTGGTATACGACCCCATGCTGTTATTTCCGGTATAAATAAGGATCATGTCACACAGACTACGATTTTGACCACTTGCTTGTATCACGGACAGTTTGCATGTTGGCATAAATAGATATTTTGTTTAAGTGAATGCTTTTTCTTAGTAATACAAATTTATACACACATGAATGTATGTAAGTCCTTGATACTTAATAGACTGGATTAAATTTTGATTTATTTGCCGGGAATACGAGACGATTTTCCGAAAATCTACAAATTTATCGATTGAATAAACGCCCGTTGTTCGGTCCGTGTTTTCGATATACATGGTCGTTACGTACACGTATATTTCGGAAAATTAGCACAAACTTTTCCCAAAATTATCAGGTGGTGGAAAAGTATTTCGGCCCAGTGGAAACACTGTTTATGAAACGACTTTAAAGGATTTTAAGCTCACCTGAGCATGTGGTAAGATGAGTATTTAAATTACAATCAATGTCGACGTCCGTCGTCCACACCTGGAGGATTTCTTAACAAGTGTCACAGTTTTGATTGCATCTTCATAAAAGTTTTTCAGAAAGTTTGTCTCAGTGATATCATGAACCGGGTCAAACATGGGTCATCTGGGGTAAAAAACTAGGTCACCGGGGTAAAACCACAGGAACTATTTGATGATAGTGTTGAGGTCATAGCTTTTTTTTTTTATTGTATTGTCAGAATATGTTGTCTTAGACAATTTTGAACATACGTCTTTTGGGGTCAAAAACTAGGTCACCGGGTCAAATCTCAGGAAAACCTTCATAACACTGTAGAGGTCATAATTTTGATTGGATCTTCACTCAACCTTGTAAGAATGTTTGTCATACTGAAAATGATTGAACATGGGTCATTTGGGGTCAAAAACTAGGTCACCGTGTCAAATTACATGAGAAAAAAATGAATAAACTTTGTCAATTGCAAAAGCTTCAACTGATAAATTGTAGAGTTCTTTTATTTATTGGATGTAAACTGCAGTGTAGATAGCAATTTCATACCAAAGTCCAAGTGCTTGACAGTTTATCAAAATATCATGTAAAAAACGAATTGCATGTACTTGTAAGATCTATGAGAAAAGAATCAATGATTTATATTTCCTAACTAGTGATTTCTTTGGAATAATATATAAATTCATAATCATATTAGAATAATTATTTAATTGTGCAGGAAACATGACATCAAACCTGAATACACAGAAAATAGAACATTTTGGCCTCATTTTAAGTATTAAAAGTCAAGAAAATAACAGAGTTCTGAATAGTTACTTTTTAGTTACACCAAAAAATGACAAAGTCTAAAAGGCAGAAATATATATACTCTGAAAAAGACAGAGTTAAAAAAAGTTACACTTTAGTTACACCAAACAATGGCTAAGTCCAAAAAGTTACAATTTAGTTACACTGGAAAAAGACAGAGTTAAAAAAAGTTACACTTTAGTTACACCATGAAATGACTAAGTTCAAAAAGTTACAATTTAGTTACACTTGAAAAAAACAGAGTTAAAAAAGTTACACTTTAGTTACACCATAAAATAACTAAGTCCAAAAAAGTTACAAATTAGTTATAACTTTTTTGTAACTCAATACCTAGTTACAAAAAAGTTACTCTTTAGTTACAGAAAAGTTATGCCTATGTGTAACTTTTTTCGGTATGGGTGGTCACTAATGCCATTCTGAAGAAAGATAACTGGTTTGTAAAAGTTGTTCCATGAACGTATGAAAAATTATTTACTATCTCTTACACATGTCCATTAATTTTATTGTATGTCAACCTTTCATGCCTTGATAAGCATCCACCTGATTTAAAAACCATCACTTTGGTTTTGTCAATGTTAACCTTGACTAGCATATTGTCACAGAAAGTTTGTAAAAGATAAAGGTGTCCTTGGAGACCGATTATCCTATCAGCAGCCAACGCTAAGACGCAATACTTTAGTAATATCGGAAACAGCTGTATCCCACGGGAGCCTGACTATTCATACATTTTTACGAGTTCATTGATGAAAATTACAAATAGTATCAGGGCTCAACACTAACACTGGTCTGAGACCAGTGGTTTTTGTGCAGGACCATTAACTCATGGAATTTGAATGGTCCAACAGGCCACGTAAATTCTAGGAGTATCAATATTTTACAGTACTGGTAAATAAACAAATAACATATTAATAGGTGGAAGGACCACCTAAAATTCTGTTGGACCAGCAGGTTTCAAAAGCTGGTGGTCCTCTGAGTGGTCCACCATGGAAGATAAGTTAGTGTCGAGCCCTGTATAGGTGACGCCATGCATCCTTGTTTAAGACCAATCGGACAGTTGAACGAGTCTGTTAAACCACCGGAAGTTCTTACACATGCTTGAACTGATTTATATATTACAGTCATAGATTTGAGTAAATTATCTCTGAAACTACTTTCTATGCAAATCATCCATAATTTGTCTCTATGTATCATATCAAAGCATTTCATAAAGTCTATATATGCAACATATAGTTTACCACGCGGTCTAGACAATAATTATTGCTTATTAATAATGGACTGAAGTTTAAAGACATTGTCAGTAGTGGAATAACCCTGTCTAAAACCTGACTGTTCCTCACGAATTTTATTGTAAACGTTTACGTAGAAAGTAATACATCTGGTCAAAATACTTGTGTACAATTTACCGCAAATATCCAGATATGAAATACTGCGATAATTTCCAGGTACATTGATGTCACCTTTTTTGTGAAGAGTTATTATTACTGCCTTGCTCCATGATTTAGGGAGTTCTCCTGATTTACACTGTCGATTGAACATTTTGTTTATGATATGAATGAATATATCAATACCATGTATAAAGAATTCAGTAATGATGTTATCTTCTCCTCCTGTCTTACCGCAGTTCAAAGACTTGACAGATTTCAATATTTCTTCATCAGTTGTCTCTGAGTTGAATATACTGTCTTGAAGCTCATCAAGTTCTGTTTCTTGTAAATTATCTAAAATATCGTATCCATCACTACATGTATTGTCTATGTCAGATCAAAACAGCTGCTCAAAGTGGGCTTGCCATTGATCAGGAGTTATTGTATTGTTCACCGTTCGCCTTGAACCACACATCATATTTAAAAAATTTCCAGAATGACCTGAAATTTTTCGACTTACTAATTAAATCCTGTAGCTTTTCACTATTGAATGCATTTCGTTTAGAGTCACACAATTCTTTGAACTCATGTGTAGCATTTTACGTATCTGTTCAAATTTTCTTCCGATTTATTTCTACGAAAATTTCTTAATACAGTAGTATGTTTTTATTATATTTGGATGACCGACATTCAACTTCCAACCATTTAGGCTGAATATTAGTGGAAATACGGCTTTGTCTTTTCCAACTATGCTACATCTTGAATCTAAAATCATATTTGTCATATAATTTACACACTCTTGGGAAAGAATATTTAGTATGTTTGTGTCGTCAAATACATAACGCGTTCATCTTACTGGTTGTCTGTTAATATTCCTGTTTTAGACACGATTGCATATTAGTTTGCATGTAATACAATGTAAGCATGTCTGAAGATTCCGATCTATCTTCAACTTTAAAATGGCAAAGACGATTCCAAATACTATCAGTAACAATTAGGTAATCAATGACACTGCATCCGGTTGCACATAAAAAATTATGTAAGTAAAATGGCCAAGTGATTAATGTCATATACATGACCATTCCGAGGGCTCAGCGCAACACTGTCGTAAGTTGTTCTTATTTCAATATGAGTTAAGACACTGTTGCGTTTGACCCTCGAAATTTTGCAATATGCGGTATATAAGACTTGCATAGTTCTAGCAAGTCTTTGCCAAATGAATTAAGCTTCTTGTCACCTGAGACTCTGGGTCCTATATTTTCATCAGTACAGAACAGTTCCCAAGATATGCTTCAATGTCAAATGAATCAGCCGTATCCCTAGTCAACTGTTGTTTCAGTGTTGGACCAGGGAATGGTGTCATTGTTTGTTTCCGCGTCCATTAATATTTCATTTTGACCTTCATTAATGCTTTCTAAGGTATGACTTGGAGTTACCCGTCGTACTGCTCTCCTAAATGTAAGTGGTATATCTTGCCTAGCTGAAGCGTGGTCTTGTTGGTCAAATTGTGTCCAACTTGCCTTGATGAAGCCTGGTCATGTTGGTCTTGTCATGTTCATACATTTTGCCATTGTAGAATTAACCTGTAACACCCTTAGTTTTAGCATGTTTCAATTGATTTTTTTGAGATTTAGAAAGATCATTACTGACCCATATCCCAAGTCTACGTAAAGCATCACGTCCTTGATACAGTTTATATTTGTCGTCATCATATCTGAGTGTCACTATCACCATCTTGTTGTAGTATAATGAATATGTACAAAGTATAATTATTTTTACAGAGTAGGGATTTGATTGTCTAGTACAGAGATTGGTGGAATCGTAGGTGGTCTGTTGCTCTTGATTGTTGCCGTTCTGATAGCTGTGATTGTTCTGATGTGTAGCAGACATGGAGATAGGAGGAAGAATACCAAATATGGTAAGGCAGTTTGTAATGCATTCCTGATGTTTTGATTTGTAATTTTTCATCTTCTGCATGATAAGTGAGAAAATGCCAAATTCTTAGTTATCAATCTAGGAAAATGTCTGTGCCGTGTCAGTTGCATAGAAGACTTCTTGTCAAAACTTTTAAGCTTGCATATTTTTCCCACATTTTTCTTGTGTTTTCCTGGAAATGCGACTTGAGGACAATATATGTGCACTAGGGGCATCAAACCACCCCCTCCTAAACATCATGAAGTCCAGGTTAATGTTATTATTATATTATATTGTTAGCATAATGTAACTTTTGTCCTGTTGATAAGTGCATTCCTTGTTATAAGACTGAAATAAGATTATTGTCAGGCTTCACTTTCTGTAGACTTTCTTTTATCCAATCCCTACTGATTTGGATGGGTGAATTTTACATCTAATGGCAGATAATCATAAATACTACAGACTATTTTGACATTTTCTCTCAAATTTTTACTTTTGAATAACAACTTGAAACATTTAGCTGACCTAATGATGCAACTCTATTGTATCAGACAAGGGCTGGTCCGCATAATGATTTTGCTTTGTTGTATTTGAAATTAAAGAAGATCAAAATAAACCACTTAAACATTTCTTTATCCAATGAGACAAAGCGATTCATATTTTCCCCAAATTTGCTTCTTTCGTGTGTTTTTCCCCTTTTCACCAGTATCCAGCGTCTTCCTCCATTCCTAAAAAACCTGGATATAGTTGTGTCCTCTATATAACTTTTTTTCTTGGAAGCTGATTTATTATCATTAAATCTTTAACCTTAGTTTGCTGAAATATTACATAGATCTGCTAAGCTTTAAGGGATTGATAAAATAAGTTATTCTTGGTAGTTAGTTTATTGAGTTCTATAGTTTTGAGTTATTATTAGGAATGTCAAAATTGACCAAATCAAATATCCGGATATCTGGATCAGTCATCTGTATACATCCAGATGTTCGAATCGATCTTTACACTGTTATTTAGTATTTACTATTTCATCGTAACCAGTTTTCGCGACCATCTGTTCATCGCTTGTTTGATTTATTTTGAAATATTATTGTATTTGATATTGACTAAAAAGGCAAGTAATAATGAAAAAAAGAGGTACAACACAATTAAACTCCGCACATATTTTTACTCAAACCGATGTGAACCATTGCAAAATTTCATTGCCAGGTTTTTATTTTAGTCCAGATGGAACATTCCTGAATTTAAAGTTATTGTAAAGTGTACGTCGTCATGTCTCTATTCCTGTCAGTTTGATGATGATGCATATCTTGTGCACAAAGTTACACGGGTTATTTACTAAACTGTAAGGTGAATTGTCTCTCAAACTGGACCAAAGAATGTTGGCGTCCTTTTGCAGAAACTCAATTTTCTTCGATACCAACTTCTGGAACTATTCACTGCCTTTGAAGTCTTTAACTCTGCTGAAACTTAATGCTTAATATGCAACATAATTTTTTATAAACAATTGAAATCGCTAACTTTGTGCAAACACATCACTTCACGCAAAAATAAGTGCATTAATGATTTTACTCTTGTCTACCACTTGTATTTTAGGACTAATTAATATCAACATCGATTTGATAGGATTAACAAATGATCACTACGGGTGATTGATCATCTTGACATGTTTTAATATTATATGGGGGTATTGAGAATGGCGCGAACAACATACAGCAAGGTTTGCGACATTATGCACATACAGGTTTAGCGACGGACCGAATTTTATTAATCTTTTATGGACCGGTTTTTTAAAGTCTGTGCATTTCATTTTCATTTTACTGCATGCGCACCAATTATCAACATTCAATCATCAAATGACAAACTTTCATTATACTAAAGACGTGTGAAAAATTAATTGTCGTTATATCAGTTGTCTCTTGCCATGAAATAAACCAAAATTATATACAGTCAAAACTCATTATATCGAAGTTCGTGGGACTTGCCAAAATACTTCGATATAAACGAACTTCGATATAGAAATTTCGATACCCGTGTTTACATTAATTTTTATGCCCCCGTATCAATAGATCGGGGGCATATTGTTTTTGGTCTGTTTGTCTGTCTGTTTGTCTGTTTGTACCAAACTTTAACCATGCCTATAAAATCAAACGCCTGCACCTACATCCATCAAACTTCATATGTAGGTTCCTCATGACAACCTCTACATGACCTGTGCATTTTCAGGTCAGTAGGTCAAAGGTCAAGGTCACAGGGACATTGTGTTTAAAAAAATTGCGACATATTTTTTAGGATACTGCTCCTACATTTTTCATGGGATTTTCACAGACTTGTTGTTACCAATAACCACCACACATACATTCCGGGTTTTGTGATTCGATCATTGGAATTTGATAATTCCTTTGCTATCATCGACTTACAAAATTGCCGTGAGCTCCATAACTACCATGGTTCCCGTCCCCACTCTCACTCTATTGTGTGCGGTAAGATAGGGTTAGGAAACCAACTAGTTTAGCATAAAATAGTTCTACTTTCGGCTTTCGTTCAGTAGGTCAGTAATTTCTCTGCAGAAGTATGCATGTAATTACATTAATCTACTATTGATGTTTGTCTTATATGTGACTTTTTGACATGATATGTAAATCAGTGTTAAGGTTTATATCCACAACGCGTATCGATCGATACTATCAGCTAGAGCTATATATAGTTGGATAAATTCTAAAAATAGAATGTGGGGTTTTCCCGTCGAAGTGCAGAGAACAGAACGGCAGTACACATACATTTGCGAAGAAATAACAGTTAATGTGAAGTTCGCAATTATTATGTTGGTTCACAGTGTGTGAAGGGTATTTTGATGTTAAGACAGAAGGATTGAATGGAACTGATGAAATCGTGCGATGTCGGTATATTCCGTAGCGAGATCGGCAAATGTCGCCGTATAACGGCTCGTTTCCGAATAGCTATAGTTTTTTACAATAAACGTTTACTTTCACTTCAAAACCTGTCATATAGTCCAACATCATGATAACAAGTTTGAATATAATTCCCATACCAATAATGTATTTTTTCTGAAAAAAAATCTTAAACTACGATTAATCAATCGATAGTGGTTTATGTCAGTTTTGTTCCGAGTTAGGAACTAAAACACGGAAAGTCGAAAAATTCTTCAAAACCAAATTATCACTGAAAGAATTATATAGGTCGATTTTAATTCGTTTCTAACACTGTAGTGTGCATTAAAAGTGATATGTGGTCATAATCAAGATGTATTATTAAAATGGAGCGTTTTGAAGAGCTTTTCGGTATGTATTAAATCAGTAAATACGACAGCAACACTGCTTATTTTGGTACCGATGGATTCGGAAAAATATAGGCTGGATAATGGGCTACATAATAAACTTGAAACATCTGATAACTTAGATAACCATCATGTTAGGTTGATGGAATTTAGCACATGAATATCAGAATATGTACATAAATAGATGGCAATATTGAGATGGTATATGTTAATTCCTAAGCATGAATATCCATGAACTGAACCTTCTCCTAACTGTCATTGTTGTGTTGTCAGCAACACCATGGCAGTGACTTGTCTCATATGAAAAAATCAAATTCCGACAGTACTTTCAGTACTTTGATTTTTTATGGAATTATGGCCCTTTGTTTTTTTTGTGTGATTGTAACAGCGAAATACTCTTGTTTCCTTGTTTTCTCAAGGGATTTTGATGAAACTTTTATGGAACTATTGTTATCGAGATACCCAATGCATGTTGTAAAGGTTTTATGATTCGGTAAATTTTGACGGAATTATGGCCCTTTGTTTATTTTGTGCATATGTAATATATAGAGAAATACTCTTTTGTTTGCAACTACTTCTGTATTTCTAAAGGGATTTTTACCAAACTTTGATAGAACTATTGTCACCATGTTCACCAGCACATATTGTTAGGGTTTTGTAATTCAATCATTTTTAGCAGATTTACGGCCCTTTGTTTGCCTGTATCGAAATTTAACCTTGCCTATTAAATCAAAACGCTACCTCCTGCAATTATCGAACTTCATATCTTGATTCATCAGGACAATCTCTACAGGACCTGTGCATTTTCAAAAAGGGCAACTGGAGGGGGCATGGTGTTTATAAAACACATCTTGATAGAGCTAAAGTCAGTGTGTCGTAACAATAACGTAATTGTGTTATTTAGTGTACAGGATTGTAACGGGTTATAAGAATACAGTATTTATACTGGTACTTATACGGGTACTTTCGATATATTTATTTTGCTATATACATTTCAAATAAGCATAAGATAGTTTTAAATGAAGGTATAGCAGCATTAATAATAATTCTAAAAGTTTGTATCAGTTTTACAGTCGTGAGAATGGACACTATCATGTTTATACAACTGTCAATAATTAAATATCCATTATTGTGTTTGTTTGCGGAAAAGGTGCAAACATTTTTTTTGTAAGTTGGCGACATAATTGGTTCGACATAGATGGTCACTGAAAATATTTGGGTTCGAACCGAAAATCTACTTCGATATATATAAAAATATCGAGTACCACGAGTTCGATATACGTGCGTTTTTTAATATGTAATAAGAAGGATAAAAATCGGGACTTTATCTTTACTTTGATATAAGCGGGATTTCGATACAAGCGATTTCGATATAATGAGTTTCGACTGTACTAGTATTTAGCTTTGACATTTAAATAGAATCGCAATATACCATATTCTATATAAAATGTTGATCATGATGCGATGTCTGTAGTGCCACCGGTGTATATTGTAGGCTTAGTATATACTTTGTTAAAGTGTCATCAACATGACGACGTCGACTTAATTGCACCTCGTGTGTCGACACTTTGATTATACTTTATGACAGTTGATTTCAGCAACACTTATACGTATTTTAGATGACGTTAGTATTTTTGATACAAACATCCTGATCCAAATATCGGATCCGAACTTCGGAACGGGATCCGAACGTTCGGATGTCAGGTCTCTGCTTGATATCCCTAGTTATTATCAGTCTCTATCAATATTAAGAATTACAACAAAAAATATCAAATGGCAAATATTTGCTTCCATTCTTTTCCCCAAACTTTTTGCATGTCGCTACAATGTTTCAATGACTTTTTGTGTAAACGTATCTGATTTTTGTCGAGCCCGCCTGTGGTGAGCACGACATAGTCGCCACAATGGCGGTTGCGTGTCTGTACGCGAGTGAGTCCGGATCCTTGTCCGGGCTGTATCTCCCTTATTCATAGAAACTTTTTGAGATAACTTTGCATTATTGTTAAACACCATGAGACGGTGTGCGGTGCGCAAAGTCCAGGTCTCTAGCTCAAAGGTCAAGGTCACACTTAGAGGTCAAACATAAAAAATGAGCATTATATACCTTGTCCGGGCTGTATCTCCCTTATGCATAGAAACTTTTTAAGATAACTTGGCATAATTGTAAAACACCATGAGACGGTGTGCAGTGCGTAAGATCAAGGTCTCTAGCTCAAAGGTCAAGGTCACACTTAGAGATCAAACGTCAAAAACGAGCATTATAGACCTTGTCAGGGCTGTATCTCCCTTATGCATAGAAACTTTTTAAGATAACTTGGCATAATTGTTAAACACCATGAGACGGTGTGCAGTGCGCAAGATCCAGGTCTCAAGCTCAAAGTTCAAGGTCACACTTAGAGGTCAAACGTCAAAAATGAGCATTATACACCTTGTCCGGGCTGTATCTCCCTTATGCATAGAAACTTTTTAAGATAACTTGGCATAATTGTAAAACACCATGAGACGGTGTGCAGTGCGTAAGATCAAGGTCTCTAGCTCAAAGGTCAAGGTCACACTTAGAGATCAAACATAAAAAAAAATCATTATACACCTTGTCAGGGCTGTGTCTCCCTTATGCATTGAATTATTTTAAAAATGACTTGCCATAATACAATGCGACCATGTGTCTTGGGCAACACCCAGATTTTTATAGGTCAAAGGTCAATATTACTCATTCGGTCAAATATGTTTTCCTTGTCTGGGCTGTAACTTCTGTTTGCATTCAAGGATTTTTAAATAAATTGTTATAAAAGTTTACTTCAATGAAATGATGTGTCATGAATATCACCCATACTTGTAGTTCAAAGGTCAAGATCTCAAGCTGGCTAAACAGGGGCTCGACATGTTGCCCTTGGGCTTCTAGTTGTACATTGTGATTGCGTCGGTGAAATTCGAAAACCTCGTAAAAGTTTTTAGCAACTTTTCAGGATAGCAAAAGAACTGTTTATATTTTTTCTTTTCTTGCCAAATGAAGTGGTATTTCACATCAACACAGAAAAATGCATTCTGATTCATTTTTTTAAGCATGAATACCTCTTATGCTCCATTTTAGACTTACAATAATTTTGCACTTAAGTTTGGACACAAAATATTGACATACGTTATATACGAGAATTTCGAATTGATATTTCCTTCCAAAATTTGTTTTACGCGTTATTTGAAGAAAAGACACAGTCAAGAGTTTTGAAATATTGAAAAGAAAATATCATAGTTTGTCTTAGTTTTGATTCAAGATTGAACTTAATTCATTTTTCAATGTTTTAAATGTTGATAGTGTTATCAATGTATGCGACGGCACCAATTTATGTAAGTTTGAGCATAATTATACATTCTGGATGTATTGCAGTTTGCGCACTGGAGACAAAATTATTATTACTTTCATTATATCCTTGTGGTGTTACAATACCAAACATTTCTATATATAGTTGTCAGCATCTGCTTTTGCTCAAGAAGCATCTTCAATCAACATATTTCAAACATTTATTGAAGAAAAAAAGAAATGACGCAATAACCACGCATTGTTTGTTAAAGGATTTCACTTGGTATTAGATGTATAATGCATTAGCTCCATTTTGAAGAGTACTCAGTTTCATCATTTTTACGTACAATTGACAAATTCCTTGAGGGTCATAGGTTCAAACCCCACTGGGACCAATTTTTTTTCTTCTTTTTTTTTAGTTTTTAGGTAATGTTTTGTACTCAGAACATGAATTAACACAGTAATATGAAAGAAAATATATATTCCAAAATATTTTGTTTAGATTATAGAAATTTATACATCGTTAATTAACGAAAATCAAGTAACCATGGATTTCTGACACTCATCTTTTCAAAACCAGATGGTGAAACGTTTAAAAATTTGCTATAGACATTATACACACACAGTAGTTAATTTTGAGAAAAATTTCAGGCGTTGCCCCGATTTAGTTTTTATCTTAGTGATACTTATCAATTTGTTACTTTTTGGTAATAAGCAAAAATCTTCACTAAATCTTAAAGGGGCGGGGTTATATTTTTCATTTTTTCTGCAACATAGTAGTTCCAAACATCATATTTATACTTTGGATTGACAAAATAATGGTTTCCCTTAGACTTATACACATTTTTGCATTTATTGTGTCATCTGTTATAGAGGTAGATTAATTTCCATACAAATGTCTTCATTAGATTTTAAGGTACTATTTTATGTTGGGGGTAGAGGAACAAAAATGGTCGCAACTCTCTTAACTGATGGTGAAAGTTTTTAAAAATTCACCCGTGAGTGTACTAGTGGATGTACAAAAGAATGGCAATATTTAGAATGCAATCCTGAACACTTCATATTATACATCTAATACCTTAAATAAAATTACGACATTGAGAACGTAATTACCTATAACAGAACTGCTTACATTTCAAGGGTTCAGCGCAACAGTGTCGTAACTCATATTGAAAAAAGAGCAATTTACGACAGTGTTGCGCTGAGCCCTCGATTTATATCAGTAGTAGGAACAAACAAAATATATATAGACTAAAACATGACAATATCATACTTAAAAGTCAATGAGAATCTATAACACTATTAAATGGGATTGGAAATTGAAATGACTTAAACAGCCTCTCCAATGCTTGATCTGCAGCAATATTTATGTCAGTTAAACATCTTGCATAATGCTGAAATGTAGCTACAAACCTAAATGGCAAATAAAGAATCACTTGCAGAGTTCTGCGTTATCTTATCAAAACTGTGCAATCATGTGCTACTGTAAATAGTAAAACAAATGCACATGTGGTTAGTCCTTACTAGTCCTTTTATCACTTCGACTACATGCATTCAGTGACATCAACTAATTGAATGCGTTATAACGTTATGCTACGTTATGACACAGGCATGATATTATCTTCATTTTTAAATACATGTAGTACATGTACTTGTATGACCTTGCACTTTCTCCTACAGTAAAACCCCGATTATCCGAAGTTGTAGGGACCAAAAATTACTTTGGATAATCCGGGGTTTCGGATAATCCAGGGTAAGGGAAATCTAGACAAATGTATGAAAATAAAGGGAGATCACTCCCATATATATGGCGTACACGTATAGCTATAATAACAACAAAATTAATGTGTTATGATTCATATTTTATTTACGAAAAAATACATTTTAAGATAAACATGTGTATGTTTAACGTAAAAACAAATGTATGAGTAGTTTGTACCATTATTTATTAGTCAAAGTCACGAGGATCCCAAAGTGAAACTACGAATACAAATGGATACCCAAAAGGTAGCACATGTCATTTACAAAGCACATTAATCCATCGATAAAATGAAATCATGAAACGAAATATACACGGGATATAGAATAAGCAGGCTGTTTAGATTAATTATAAACAGAAATAAAATAAAATCCAACGCGAAGTTTCATTTTATTGCTACAGTCACAAACACGAGCGTCACACAAATCGTTGTAATCCTAAGATATCTTAGCTTATCGTGTTTGTATTCATTTTTCGAAAATGGAATGATTTTGAAATCGAGTGCCGGTGATTAATATTGGTTATGTGTATTGTTTGTCAATATAGCAAACTTCAAAAGTAAAATATCTACATAAATTGACAGAGTGATATGCATTATCAGAGAGGCACTATAAATACTGTAAAAATGTCCATTTCGAAGTCGAAAATGACGTAATTTCAATGGTTTGGTTCCACCTTAAACAAGATGTGATGTCAATGCCAAGGTGAAAATGATAGCTTCTCCTATACGAATTGTCAGGCTAAAAATAATTTGAAAAACTACTTTATTGTGATGAAAATATTCATGACTTCATAATATAAAAAGAATGGCTGCAGATTTTTTGGGCTAATTTTATAGCCGATTTTCGGTCATATTCCCAATTGAAAAAAGTATCCTTTTTTTCCACTTGAAATTTCCAAAAAAAAAAAAATTAGAAATAAAAAAAAATACTAAGATCTTTGAAAACAAAAGACACAGCTGAAATTGCCATTTCAAAGGGTATGGGCCATGATCCCAAAATGTTAAAAATAAAGCCTGGGCTTTGTGTATGCTTGTCTTTATTGAATGATACAAAAAAGTCAGTGTACTAAATACAGTGTCAGAGAAACTTAAGATATCATTTTAACTGTAATTCAGTAATCTTAAAAGTTGATAGGTGTGCCATCAAATAACATACTGCAAAGTATTGTCATTTGCAATTACATGTTCTAGCTCCAATTGTATGTAACCTTGTCGTAAGTTGTGTCTGAAAAAAATCTACTCATGCTATAGAAACAGGTAAAATGCATGATGAGCCCTGGGAATTATATTGATGTTGCATAGAGCAACCAGGTCCATGTATTTTGCCTGTGGTATTTTGGGTCGTTCAGTTTCTGAGTTGACCAAGTTCTATAATTGCTGGCTGTGGATTTGTATGTCTACCTGTAGTGAAAACATCGCCATTATCTTGGTAACATTAAACTTTACAATGTCACAGACTATGTTACACATGATATTGTCAAGGGATACTATTAAGTTGCTTGGTTGGTCTGGGTTATTACCATACAAATCATTGTCTATTGGAACACCACATGGAATATCATCATGTATAATTTTGTCAGAAGGAATTTCATAGGACACATCATTGCTATTTCCACATCTTATGTTGCCAGAGGACATACTGCCTAGTGCTAATATAACCATTGTTTACACCATCTTCAACATTATTAGCATGTTTACTACCAGAAACATTATCACCATGTATATGAGTTTGATCACTGTCACTTCTAGTTCCACCAATAACCTTAATTTTATAAATGAATAATCT